>OENT01001269.1:0-15023 GCA_900239685.1 Rotaria macrura | reverse complement strand
AAATGAGCGTTTTTCACTCACAATCGGGAAACTTCGATTGCCATCCAAACACGTCCGCTTTTCTAGATGTTCCGTCCATTTTCGGGCGCTAAAACGCGTTCTTAACAAATTTTGTCTGCTTGGGTGCAGACAAGAACAATAGCATACTTTAAATAGAAACCACTTTTTTGTATTTTTATTGCGAAATCAATACACTGTAAAAATAACACTATAGAAGACAGTATAGCTATTAAGCTGATAGCTTCTTCAGTACAACTTAGCAATTAGTGACTTAGAATATATTCCATTTGCAAGAAATGGTTTCATTCAATCGATCCCAGCATTGTTCTACTAATTCTGGTAAGTAAACTTAAAAATTAAACTACATAAAAACAGTAAAGCCATCTATGAAGACGACATCAAGTTGACACCATCCTTCGAATCTCTTTTGTTCATACAGTATAAATGTCATTATTCTCATACATGTATATTCACAATTATAAGTTCCGAATATCATAATACGTATGTAAATTTTATTTGTTATTTTCAATGAATGTTTTTCTTCTCCTCGTCGCGATTTTTACAATAAAACGCTCTTACTAACCTTAATGCTAATGGTTTAGCGAATAGTTCTTCTTCTATCATGTACTTGGTTTCTGATCATTACAAATGTATTCGTCCACTGAATGGTCCCATAAATTCAATATTTTCTATTACTTCGGTAAGAATAGAAGAGCGAGTTTGTTTTTTGAAATCAACGAGACTAGGCATGATTTATCATAAAGTAAGGCTCATAAGGAAAAATCCGTCTGAAGAAAAAAAAACTATCAGATACACCCATTACGATGCATCTAGCCTATGCATTAAGAACATGTCTGGTAAATCACATGTAAATTCGTTTCACAATTAACTTTTAAAGTAATCGTTTATTTAAAAATTATTCTCTATTAAGAAACTCAATTAAAATAGAAATCTGTTGAGAAGTTTTTAGTTAGCGTATAATTATTTCAAAATGATCTTCGATGATTTCCAATGAAAATCAAAAATCGATCGAAACATACCATATCTAACATTCAACTAGTCATATGTAAGTCTCAAGTAAAAGAAAAGTGATATAGCAGTCTGTTCTAGTCAGTTTTCTTCCACACTCTTTTTATTAATTTTTTCTCTCTTGATATATAACGGACAGTTAACAGTTGATGCAGTTTTGTAATCATGATATAACTCTATATGAAAAAGTATCGAAAACAAATGATTAGTATATTTTAATGGGTTGCGACTAAGTAGAATACTACACTGCAATGTTACTTACAGAAATATTCGTCGACATTAGTTAAAACAAATTTTGATTTCCAAAAGAAATCATTTATAGACTCTTATTTTATTAACAAAAAACTATATTCTAAAGTTTGAAAAGAAATTTTCTACTTGACTGCGCCTACTGTTTATAGCATAACCAGTTATCGCTTTGGTCTACATCCGTACTGAAATGTAAATTAACACCTATCAATGGCAATAATACGATTTAAGACAAAATTCTATCTTGTAGATTTCATCATGTCGAATTTGAATAGTCAGATTGAAGCTCCTACAACTGTAACGAATGTCGACTCTGTGGATATTGAAAAACAAGAAAATCAGTCCGTAAAAAAACCAACGCTATTTTCGGTTGCAGATTCTCTTCGTGCTCGTTGGGCAGATGCAGAATTTCGTAAAATGTTGTGGAATATATTTCTATTGGCGTGGTCATGGAGTCTTGGCGAAGGTGTATTTTTCATTCAAATAAGTACTACTACATTGGCCGCTACGAGCTTTGCAAATTGGTACTTGGCGACGATTCCAATCGGTTTTATGCTTTTCATAGGAACTATTTGGTCTATTTTTTTGCCACGAGCGATAGCGAGATTTGGGTACCGGCCTCCTCTCTATTTCGGTGCTTTAATGGGAATGACGGGCGCTGGAATTTGCATTTTGGCCACATGGAACAGACTCTACTGGCTACTCGTAGTGGGAGCTGGATTTTTAGGTGGACAGGTACCATGCACTCTATACTATCGTCTCGTTGCATTGCAATTTTCCACAGCAGAATTTGCACCAAAAGCGATAGCTATGGTCATTGCTGGAGGTTGCTTTTCGTCAATCATTGGGTGAGCTACATAATCTTGCTATGATAATTGATCGATGCTTGCTATACTACAGAGTATCAGACATTTGTATTGATTCTAGACTAAATTTTCAGTTAGCTATTGTTCAGGTATATTCGAGCAACTCGCACGTTAAGAAAATGATAGCGTATTGCGTATTGACTCTATAGTAGTTAAGTTCAAAAACTATTGCAGACAATTGATTATTCTATTTTGAATTGATGACTCTAATTTTTTAAAACATAATTGACTATCAACTTGTATTCTATATGTTAATGTGTCGCTTTGAATGATAGATATATAAGTTACAATGAGAAAAAGATTATTGATACAGCTTTAGCTCATGAGAAAATGCTTTTCCTTTCTAACTTTAATTGAAGCATATTCAAGCTCTGCAGATGATAAATGACGCTTCAAAATCCTCATCAGGATGTCCTAAAAAAGAATGGATTGACTCCTATAATATCGACTTCATTTTCTTCTTCTTGGTACTTGTTTGAAAAAGTATGATAAATCAGTGCTTTTCTTCCTAGACCAGAGATCGCCAAAGTTACAGTCAACATTCTACCGAAGCCTTTCAGTGGTGCTTATTTAACAACACTGTGTGAATGCACATTACTCTTGTTCACGATGACAATGATTCAATTTAATGAAATAAAAACTACTGATTATAATCCAGTTTCGACGTCTCCCATCCAGACTGAGCGTGTTTGTCGTAAGAATGGTCGTTCGATATATGTCATAGCAACTCAACGAACGTTTCTCGTTGCTGCTTTTATTGGATTTGTTTCATGGTCATCCATGGCAATTCAAATGTCAGCGACACCACTAGCAATGTCGGCAGCTGGATTCAACTTTTTTCAAGTCACAACAGCAGTTGAATATCATCTTTTGGGTATGTTTGCACCATCGTTTATAAGTGGAACTCTGTGTACGTGGTTTGGAAGTCGATTGGTTATGCTTATCGGAGTGTCGATTGAATTAGTAGGAACATTGTTGTTTCAGCGTGGCTTTGAAAGGTCACATTTTAATTTGGGCTTGATAATTGTCGGTATTGGATGGAATCTAGGCTATGTCGGAGCTTCGGCACTGTTGACACAGTCTCATAGACCCGAAGAAAAAGCAAAGACACATTCAATGTACGAAGCCATAGTTATGGTTGGTATATCGATTTCATTCTTTTCATCAGCATTTGCAGAGCAGTTCTTTGGCTGGATGTTTCTCACTGGTAGATTAATGAGTACTTATCTTATCGTAACCTTACTGATTTTAATGGTCGATTCAGCATTTGTGTTTCATAAAACTCGAAGTCTACGAACTGAAATATTATTGATCGATGTAGACACTGAAATACCTGCTTGAAATCACACACAGTTTTGCTTGCTTTCATCAATTATGAAATTTATATAGTTTGTATGAATAGAATCTATTTGTTTTTAGAACTGCTAATAGATACAAAACTAGAAAAAAAAAGACTTTTCATAGTATTCCACACCCAATCAAACCACTATGCAGATTCGAACAACAGATTTTGGTTGAAAACAAAATCATTTCTGTTTTCCATGAAAATAACACAGATATTTTCAGTATGATTGTTTAAAAGGTATTGTGTCCAAATCTCGAAAAAAAAATTCTCGAAGATAAAATCTCGAATGAAATAATCTCGAAAAAGCAAAACCTCGAAAACTTTTAATTCGAAAAATCCATACCTCGAAAACTCCCTGTTAAGAAATGCAAAATCTCGAAAGAATAAATCATCGAAAGCAAAATTTTCGAAAAATTAAAATATCGAAAGAAAAAATGTCGCATTGCTGTCAGTTTATGATACATATGATCATAATTATAAAATAGAAGGTGACTAAAATTAAAATTTTATTATAAAAGTTGATGAGAGTAAATCAATAAAATGGGAAACACGAATGAAAAATAACATGAGAATATTAGTTCGTCCCAACCAATAGAGAAAATCCTTCAAGTAGATCATTAAGATTTATGATATTCTTATTGAAATCCGATTGGACTGAATGTACTCGTTGTTGAAGATCAAGAACTTTTTTGTTTGGCTTCTTTTTTATACCCATTACCATCTTTAGCATTCGTTGACGAACAGCAACTTCTTCTTTTTTAAGACAATCAAATAGATACCAGATGTTTGGATGGTATTTAGCCACCAAACTNTTAAACCGATGATTCCAACCAAATGAATAAAATACGCGTGGGAAAACGAAAAAAACTCATCTTCTATCATGTTATTCGTTCGCATATCAACATCTGAAACATTCCACAAAGTCCATTTCACCTCTTATTACAAATAACAAATGGGATTGCAGGTGTGTTTTCTGAATCGCTTGATGACACGGTTCCGCTGTAGGTGTGAAGAAAACGAAACAAGGCAATAACAGACGTATATGAAGATGTTGTTTATGAAAAATTCGCCAAGAGATGAATGAATATAAATAGTTTGTGCGATATGGATGGTGTACACAAAAGAGAAAAGAAAACAAGAAGTATCGTTTCTGAACACAGTCCGCAAGAACAGACGAAATGAAAATAAAAGAAAGCAGACCATTCATACAATATCAATTTTAAACTGACCAAAATGATGGCTGAATGAGAGGACATCTTTCGGGATATTATCTTTCCGAAATTTCAACTTTCGATATATTATTTTTTCGAAATTTTGTCTTTCGAGATATTTTTTTTCGAGATTTTTTATTTCTATATTTATGTTTTCGAGATTTTGTCTTTCGAGATTTTATTTCGAGATTCTTTTTTTCGAGATTTTTTCTTTCGAGATTTGGACAGCAATCCGTTTAAAACGTTGAGATTTTTCTGTAAAATAAATCTTGTTGGATTCAATTATGAATATATTGAACGATCAAGACTCGTTTACATCTGCCGTATTCTATCTTGTAGCGGCAAGACAATCGTTTAAAAAATTCGCAAAACTGAATCTATTTAATTCTTTTCAAACATTGAACGCCTGCTGGACTCGAACGTTTCATTCTGTACTGTAACACACGTTCAGCAATTTGATATTGCAGCGGAGCGACCCGAAGATAGATATCCTGCTACTGAGGACTTTACTCAAGAAGATTTATTTAACTTATACACACTATGCGTCAACGAGATAGACAAACCAATACTTCATGTAAGTTGAAAAGCAAAGTTAGACTTGAAAATCTACAAACTGGTTATGAAAATGTGAAAACTAACATACGTTGATACGTACACGTTGAAAGTTCGAATATCTTAGCTAATATACTGTAAAAGTGATACAATGAAGTTAATCAACCGATTTTCTAAGACCATTACATTCAAACAGAAAAAAATGAATAGATATAGACTAACTGTTATCGATATCATTCGATCTTTTTACTTGAGTTATTTTTATTTAAATATTTGCTTGTAGAACGTTTTCTTTTTTGAGCTGTCTGTGTTGGTGCAATTGATAGAAGTACGAGATGATAGGTTACTTTCTTGTGTTATATTTTAAAACATTTTTAGGAAATAAATTCTTTGATTCATTAATGTTTTGTTGAATTTTCTTTTTTGTGGAGCTCACATATATTTTCGATGAAAATTGTGAGTGAAAGTTTTAAGGTGAAGTTTTTGTGGCTCCCCCTTACCTCCCATTACAAACAAAGTCACTGAGTCCACCCCCCCCCCCTCATTAATAAGAAAAATGTTAAATTAAGAAAAAAGAACAACGAAAAATGGAAACTAACGAATGAATAGCAACAATGAAAATGAAAAATAGGGTGCCTATCAGAAAAAGATGATGCGAAAAAATTCTTCACATTACATTTTCTGAGTTTTCTATTAGCATATGAAGCTATAGATATGTGAGTTCCACGTTTTAGCCCCGACGGGGCTTCGCTAGCAAGCTTTTTTAATACGTTCTGTTCTAATGTCTTGTCATTCTTTCGCTGTGTATAAGTGTAACGACTGGGAATTTATGCGTTCTGAACAGGCTACGAATTACGATAGCCATATTCGTACTTGCAAGCGTCGTTTTCTGTAAATCGAAACCAAATTCTGAACGGCAAAAGAAGAAGTGATCCGATTTTGATCTTAGGCCAAGACATTGAGAAACGTTAAAAGAATTCCAACTGAAACATTGTATCAAATACCTCTGCTTGATAAAATGTACTCTTTAAATAATTATGAAGTTTATGTGATACTTTGAAATTCTCTTTTTTTTGTATTTCTGTAAATTAAAAATGTCAAATAATTAGTCGATAATGAAACTCTCTTAAGACAGCAATGAAAAGTCTAATTTATGTCTTTTGTCGTCCTTTAGAATGGCAATTGCTTTACAAAATACTTGCCTAAAGACAACTCATGACCAAGTAGATATGCGAAAGAAAATTAAGCATGAAGGTATTTCTCAGTGACCTATTATTGGATATGCCAAATATTCATATCCGATTGATTTTTGTCACCTAAAATGAAAGATGTCATAGCGGTGCAAGCGCTTTTCGATCTCAATGTTACGACATAACAGAAAAGAGATTGTGAGACTGTTGAAACTGATATTTTTCTCTTAGTCATAGATTCCACTTATTGTGTTGTGTTCCATTCTTTTTCTATATGTTGAAGTTGCATCAGCAAGTTTAGTTACCATTATAAACTTGATTACCCAGAATGATGATAAAATCACACATTCAAATACTTTTTTTCTTTCCAATAACATCACCACAGTGCTTTCACTATGGATTGGAAATGAATTCATCACAGAACATAAATCGAAATACTGACAAGTTAAGAGATTTCTAATGCAGAAACAAATATTAAAATCAATATGGTGAAATACGTTCTACCGCTTACTCGATTGATGTTATCGACTGATTAAAATGAACATTTGATTATCTTCATGTTTTATGTAACATCTATAGGTCGTTTTCATCTTCTTATAGAATAATTCATCAATATTGGAATTATGCTATTCGTGTGTAGAGTACAATTAATCATAAGAACAGTTCAGTAGTTTGTTTTCTCGATGATTCTAAATCACACATAAATAAGACTTTCCTATCAGTATGTGACGGTAGAGTCTGAGTAAAATAACCACGATCTAAAATATTCACATCAGGCCAAATACTCGTAACAAATGTTGATGTTTCTTGAATATCAAATAATTAACTTTCTCTTACTGATAAATCACGAATATGGTCATAGAGTTTTGTATTAATATGAAATTTTTAGACTCAAGTAATCCATCTCACTGATTCAAATAAGTATAGTGAATATTTATTTTATTGAAAAACTAATTAATACTGAATTGAATGTGTTTCTTGTATTGTAATTATGAAATAAGATGCTATAAATTACCAGATCGAGTTCACTCAAAGATACAAAACGTGTATTTTTAACATATTTGTAAACTAAACGTACGATTGAAAAGACTGGTAGCTTGATATAAGCTGATAGGAAATTACTAAAATTAAATGCATGCGTTGTAAACACTGAATAACCTTGGACAAAAACTGATATTCACACTGGTAATAAAGATGCCATAATTGGTGCAACTGGACAAATCAATGGCGTGTAAGCAAGATCATTCAATGACTAGCCTTGTAGAATATATACACGACGAAATCTTCAATGGACAATCGATATTCCAAACTAAGCTATGAAACCCATTATACCTGTTACATTAACTAGTCATTGTTAGATTATTTTATTTCCAATAAACGATAAAGGAAACAGTATTGTCGACACGGCTGTTGTAAATATAAGAAACCATATTGGAATGCCCCTTACGCATTAAATAAGTAAATATTTTCGGAGCTGTACCTTCAGTAGCAAGTGCATATAAAACACGTGTTGACTGTTGACAGTTAAAAACCTGAATGTCCCGCCGATAGCATTGTTATCAATCTGATTCAAGGAGAAAAAAAGCTATCAAAAACAAACAGTGACTTTATTGAAACGATAAAATTTGGTATCCTTGTTATTCGAAATATTCATCTAGAGAGGGACAGTTTATATCCGATTTTCTTGATTTCTGTGATTTTTCTGATTCAAATCAAAAGCATTAAAAATTCAGTAAAATCACAAAAATCAGAAATCAGCTTTTTCTTCAATGAAGTTTCCAATTTTACCATTGTCTCGTGTATTTTGAGATTTCGATATGCATCTCTGTAGCGTTAAATTCCAAACTTACCTGATGAGTCCTTTTAGCAAGGACGAAACGTGTCATAAGTAGCTTGAAATCTTCTTGTAAACACAGGCGGACCTTTCGATGATAATAATCATAATTGTCGTTGTTATTAAAATTGTGTCGAATGGATATTATTTGCTTCATTAATAATGACTCCATGCTTATTGTTATAATAGATTCTACTCATTTCAATGTTGTTTCGTCTTTTAGCTTATCGATTTTCATGACCATAATCACCAGTCCTTTTTAAATATTATGATCATCTTCAAGTAAAAGAGCGGTCGTATGTGTTTATTGGTTGTCTTAACTATTTTGTTTTAGTCTTTTTTACCATTTTTTTTTCAGTGATTGAAAGTTTTTTATCAGTGGTTAAAACTTATTATTATTATTATAAGTGTTCATTTTGTTTTTCGGAGATCAGGACGATCTCTTGGTCAACATGAGAAAGTATTACATAATCGTAAATATGACCGATTTTTTCTTTCTTAATGCACTGCGTTGACTGTCGGAGCCGTCAATTATGTTTTCTGTTCACTGCTCCGTCAGGACATCATTTCTTTACTGTCTTCAAAGACATTCTAGCTTGTGTCCTTGAACAGAAGAAGATGATCCTAGATTTCATTCTCATATGCAGTATAAACATCTTTTTCTAATAAACTGAGATTTTTTTTTCCATTCAAAGAAAAGACATGCCTAATCTAAGCAACCATTTATTTAAAAAGAACAATAATCGCATCGAAATTATAAACAAGAACACAAATAGATGGTTTGCTTTTCTTTGGTTCAGACTGTTCTCTTTCATGAATGTTAATTTGCAAGGTTCTTTTTGGCGACCGCTTCTTTGATTATTTCTTCTAGAGATGTTGTTTGCACTCCCAGAACTTTGTTGCTAGTCTTGTCTTCGAAATGACAAGCTCCTTTCCCGTTATACAATAGATATAAAACAATGGAAGCGGCGCCTGTCTTCTTGTCACCTTTTGCAAAACTATCGGTCGCTTCTCTCAGTAGATCCTCCGTCTCAACGTTGGTCGTTGACCAGTTACTAGACGTATGCTTTTCGAAAAGAGTGAGTGCCTGTTGTTGCGTAAATGTTGCGTCAGCGATGTAAATACGTTTGTTCTTCATCTTGTCAAAATGATGCAATATAGCAACTACAGCTTGACCAACATGAGGAAGCGTGGTGCCAGACATCAAATGTTTGCCTTCATCGTAGAGAATTGCCTGATGGTTGACGATGTCAAAGCCGAGAGAACTATTGTCGAAACCCCAATCGAGAAAAGCCCCAGGAATGATGAACGTGTAAGCAATTCGTGACTGATTTTCTTTCAGTAAACTGGCAAGCGCAACCTTGGAAGCTACAATAGGACTATTTTGTACTATTGGATGACTTGTGTCAAGGCCGAATTCGGACGGAATGAACCATTTGACACCGGCTTCAATGGCAGCTGTGAGTAGATCAGAATCTATACCGGTGGCCAGAGCTTCACGACCCACTGTCGATATCATAACTTCTTGATCGTTGAGAGCTTTGACTAGATCTGCTTTATCAGAATAGTTAACCCTGATTACTTTAACATTCGGAAGAAATGTTGCGGAAGAGTTGATACGAGTGAGTACAGTTACATTGAATGATTTATCATCAAGAAGAGCCTGAAGAATATATTTTCCAACATTGCCACTGCCACCGACGAGCAGAATATTTTTGTAACTAGTATTTCCCATTTCAAAGCTGAAAAAAAATGTACGAATATGTGAGTGAAAGCAGTATTGTCGCTGCCATGCACTTATATGCACTCTTTTCTGCGTCGTCAGCACGACAAGTGTGTGCTTTTATTATTTTGTAAATAACGTTGCTCATTCGCTCAACGCGTGACCCGTTTCTACGAAAGGTGCAAACAGTTTGTGGCATAGAATAAAAATATAAAATGTAGAACACAATTTCATCGTGAGTTGAATGAAAGTCTTCGGACATAGGCAATTGTTTTCCTATGAGACGAACTGTTTAACTGGATAATATGGAAGCGAAATCAATTGTCTTATTTTTCATACGGCAACTGAAGTCATTCATTTCGATTTTTGGATATGTTTTGTTTTTAGCAGCAATTGACTTTTTCATACTCTTCAGTTTTATCAATGACCAATCTGTGAATATTCCTAGATAATCGCAACTGATGAAATGCGCATTGAAGAATGGCGCTTTTTAGTATACGCCCGAGGGCTTTCACTAAAGATGATTATTGTTGAAATAGAAATCTCCTGAGGGTGCGGGTGTGAGTGGATTCTTTTTCTTACACCCTGCACCTCCGCTCAAGCTGCATTTTTCTATCTTCAAGAAAAGGATTAGTGAATCGTTAAGACGTGAACTACATGCTGTATCATTTTGCACATCAGTATGTAAAACGTTTTTCTTTGTGCAAGAGCAATCAAGTGCGATTGCTCCGTGATCTACTAGTTTCATCTGAGTATTGGTTTTGCTGCTCGTTCGGAACTGAAAAACTCACTGTCAACAATCAACGATGTGCGTCATTCGTCGTTTACTTATCTGATTTCTTCTGCGCAAGTGAACGCACTCTGTCAATAATACCTTGTGCAAATACTTCGTTTGTTTTAGCTAAAATCAATGAAGAGAAAATAGTCAGAGCAAGGAGTTCTTGTCGAGTGTTGTATTAAAAATTTTGTTTTCAAATTCTTGTTTTTGTTTGACACACAGCATCTGTTTTTCAAGACTACTGATATTTGACAGCTAGTATAAAAAAACTTCTGGCTAAAATAACAGCAGACTTCTTGGTTGCGCAAAAGTGTCAGTCGCAGAATGATAAGTAAAATAAGATCGTCAGCAGTTGCTTATTCTATGCGAAAATAAGTCACGACGAGTGTAGCCAAATGACATCAGTAAGATTCGTCTCAAGACAACTCATCTCCAGAAAAATTCATTGCAATGACATAATCTAAAAACAATTTCTATTCATTTTTCATCAATAACACGACTTATGCAATTAAGTATTAAATATATAATTCCATGAGTGTCAAAATTATTGAAAATATTACTAATGGCTAAGCTTTAACTTTGTGGAGTTCACGTAGGTTTCGGAAGAAAATAATGACTACAAATTCGAGGTCAGCGTTTTGTGATTTCCCACTTCCGTCCCTGTAACAGACATACTCCCTCCATCGCCTCCACTACGCCCATTAACAAGCAATTATTGATTCGATAAAAAAAGAAAAATATTAAACCAAAAATAAAACGACAATGAAAACAAAACAAAAGCATAGTAACAATAACAATGCGAAAGAAAAGAATAGAACACCGAAAAAAAGACTTTTCAATATGTAAAACTAAATAAGAGAAATCTTTTCACCGATGATCGATTATTTTTGAGAGCAACTATAGCTCATGAAAGATTTTTCCTTTTATGCATTGTTATCGGTTTATCGAGACTAAAGGACATACGTGAGTTCCCAATTTAATCCCAAAGATGCTGAGCTAACAAGCCGGTTCATCTGGAGTTGTATGACAATCTTCTTGTTCGTATACAAAGTTAGATCATTGGAGTTGTATTAGTGGTAAAATGTTTCCCATATCAGTAGATTCGGCAGTGCATTTTTCTCTTGACTCGTAATACAGCTCAAGATTTCTGGGATCAGAGAAAATATTCTGAATTGATAAGCGCAACTAATGGCTCCTGGCGAATAATAGCTTTGGCGTGATCAAAAAAGGCAACTTTTAATAATCTTTTTTAATTCCCGACATTTGCTGTACAAATTTTGTTACTCATGGGATAAAAGCCACAAGCAAACCACCGGTTTCGATAAGTATCTTGGTTCACCGCTAAAAATGATGCGGTTCTTATGGCATATGTACCTTAAAGACTAACATTTCTTATTTTATATATTTGAAAATATAGTAATTGAATTTAAGAGTTGATTTTAATGGTAATTTGCATCCAACAGCTCTTTCATTCGATTGACATTAATCTTTGAGTAAAGAATTTACTCGGTTTTTTCTCTTGACAGTATTATTGATTGCGGAACAACCTGATATCGAAAATCGAAGCATAGTAATTAACAATATTTCCAATAATATAAATATTCATTGAATTATATATTTCATACTTAAATCTTTCTGATCTGCTACCAGAAGAACGAGTGCAAAAAAAAATCTTCTCCATTGTATTTAGACTCGAGTCACTACGTAGATATCGAAAATCTGGTATTCGACTCAGGGAAGATATTGAGTCACAGAACGATTTGGCGTTATCTTTTGGTCACATTCGCCCGTAACGGTACAAACATGTCAAAAAAGTGATTTTTTTTACCTAAGTGGTCGGATGGTTTATACTTTTTCATAATCCATGCTTGGTTACTAGAGCAAAAATTATGTTTCTACCTTTTCTCTCGATGCTTCAACTTAGTTATCACTAGAATACTGTGAAATATCACGGAATTATGCAAAATTCTGCCTATTTTCTTGAGATAATACCCTAGACTTTAGAGCAGTTCTGGGAGATTTCGAACTAGATAATATCTTACTGTTGACAATCACTTCTGGATGCTTCGAAATTTCCCAGAACTGCTCTAAATTCTAGGGTATTATCTCAAGAAAATAGGCAGAATTTTGCATAATTCCGTGATATGCCAAAGTATTCTAGTGATAACTGAGTTGAGGCATCGAGAGAAAAGGTAGAAACATAATTTTTGCTCTACTAACCAAGCATGGATTAAGAAAAAGTATAAACCATCCGACCACTTAGGTAAAAAAACGATCACTTTCGGCCGAATGTGACCAAAAGGTAACAGTCTTGTTTTTTCTTGTATGATTCCTTACCGAAACACTGCCATTAACAGAGATAAAAACTGAGAATCTATCAAAAAACGCTTTGCAGTTGGTACTTCGAATATTGAATTTTATTAGATGCTCGAAACAGTGATAGTTCTCACTGCTGGCATTCCCCATGTTACTCAGCTCTCTTGATGCTGCTTTGAGAAAGCAATGTGCATTCATCTTGAATGAAAGATGAATAAATTGTGACATTGGTGCCCTTAATTATCATGATATCAGAACAATATTCAACACCAGTTTGAAAAAGGTTTTGAGAAAACAATTCAAAATGTGCCCATTTGATACCATCCAGCCGAAAAGAGTTAATTGAATGGGTTGCTTCATTGATGAAAAATAAAGAAAACTATGATTGGATTATATCATTGCGACGAAATTCTCGTGCAATGAATTTTCATACGAAAAATTGTTCGGTAACCGGAATGCTTTCCTGATCAACGAAAAAATTTGTCGAAGAAACTACACTGAGATGTACAACCACTACGAAATACTTCTTTTTATTGGTTAAAATAAGATGAAACACAAAGTTCCATTGAGTACCACATAGATGTTTTACAAAGTCTGAAGAATGCACAGTCAAATGTTACATTGAGCAAAGAAAATATATAGCAATAACCATTTCAATATCGATTAATTTTATCAAAACACCAATCAAATCGTGTTAATATGGCTGACAACAACACTTCATTGTTTCTCAGTCTACTGATCGAACTAACCTGTCTTGTTGTGGACAATCTTGATCCTGAAGTTTTCCTGTGTTCTCTTCGCAATGCCTGTACACGAGTGAATGACATCATGCATAGAGGGAACCGGTTGGCTCGGTCCAATACCTGTTCGGGCTTTAGAAGGTAATTTACTCTTGAAAATGAGCAATTTAGTGTTTTTCTGCTAAAAGAAAAGCGTTTGAGGAAAAATTGGATTCTATACAAGTCGACCATAGTTAATCGGGATCGAGGAATCCAGATCTTCGATTTATTTTATCGAACGATGTGCTCGATGTTTTCGTTCTGCTCTCCTACAATAGACGTGAAAAGTAAACAAATTTCATTATGGAATTTCGGAAGATTATTTAAATATTCATATTCGTCTGCCCCGATTGTGTTTGGTCAAACTTGATAAAAGCTCACTATTATTTTTGAATACCTTTACTTCATCACTAGAAAACAAAATCAGAAAGTTTTATCATTCGTGTTGTATTTTACCAGTAGGCTGGTTTTTACCGATAGACCAACCGGTCCGGTGCTGTCCGATCCTTCCAGACCCGTACCGGTACCGTTCGTCAAAAACTAGACCGGTTCCATCTATGACATCATGAATAGGGACGCACTATCAACAAAGGAGAAACAGCTGATTGTTTTGATTTTAAATAAAAAATATCAGTGAATCGATTGAAATGATAAAATTTAGTATCTTTGTTGCTCAAAATATCAATCTAGAAAGAGACAGTTTAAATCCGTTTTTTTTTTATTTCTCTGATTAAAACCAATTGATTTAAATCAAAGAATAAAAAAGCCAGAAAAATCACAGAAATCAGCTGTGTCCCCCTTGATATGACTGCATTAGAGATCCGCGAGTCAATCAAAAAAGCGACTCGTCACTTCCTCGTCATGCTGGCGAGTCTCGCCTAGAGTTTATAATAAAATAGTTACTTTTAGGTATTTTTTCAACCATCCATAACAGTCACTATCTTTTTATTTTATGCAATCAAATAAAGAACATCTTATACATTTAAATAAGTTAAAGGAACAAACATATTAATGATAATCAAATAAATAAAGATCGTTCATTTTTTTACTGAGCGTATAAACAATGCTATGAGAACTGCGTCATTGCAATAGGTGGACTAGACTGAATAATTAAATATACGTGTATCCAGAGCGTGCTAAAGGTCATCTAG
>OENT01001268.1:3213-50371 GCA_900239685.1 Rotaria macrura | reverse complement strand
TCTATATGAACGAAATACTCGAGTTAGAATATTGACTTCAAAACTAAATCTGTTTTTACCGATTTGTTTCGGATAACTTAGCTTAAGATCAGCCATTATTTGAATAAATTCATCTCGTGATTTAGTCAAACGTGGATTATGAGTTTTTTCTTCAAGTATAGTTGAAGACAATTGTCCTAAATAATTCAAAATTGAAAATATTAATTTTTTCTTTGCTTAAAATATCGAATAAGAATACCAGTATAATCATGTGCTGGGTAAACTTTATAATGATCAGGTAATGTAAAAATTTTACTTTTAACTGATGTGTAAAGTTTATCCGAACTTCCTTGTTGAAAATCCGTTCGACCACAGCCACGTATTAATAGAGTATCACCAGTAAAAACAGCTCCATAACTTGACCAAACAAAACTCATGCATCCTTTATTCAGTATTTAATTTTTATGGATTAATATTTATGCAAATGATACGTACCATTCGTATGACCCGGTGTTGCACGACATTCAAGTATCAATGGTGTTTTACCTGATTCACCAATTTTTATCAGCTCACCATCTTTTACATACATATCAGCTTTAGCTCCGCTTTCATTCGAAAGAACACTTTTGCAATCCAAAAACTTTTTCTTCAATTCTCCACTTCCTGTTATATGATCAGCATGAACATGTGTATTGACTAAACGAATACAAAAATTGATTATATCATAATAATAGATGTATGTTTTGTTAAATCGACTTCTTCAATACCTGCATATCTTAGTTTTAGACCAAGTTGCTCAATAAGTTTAGCATCACGTTCGACAGTATCAATAACAGGATCGATGATTAATGCTTCTTTAGTCGTTAAATCAACTAATAAATACGTATATGTCGACGATTGATGTTCAAACAACTTGATTGTTAATGAAATAAATAGAAATAATCAATGAAAATCTATTTTCGATTTTTTGTAACAACAATGTATACTTGTCTTAATAAATGATTTGGTTTTAGTTTGGGTTCAACAACACTTTTAGTCGAACGACAAATCGAGAACATTGTTGTATATATTAGATATATACGAAGAAGAATACGATCGATAGTGTTATATTGCCGTTAAAAAGCACCTTGAAGAAAGAAATAGCTATTTTAAAAAAATGCCGTTTTTTTTCTTCTTTCTGCACGTTAATCATTTCTTAATGTCGTTTAGATAGAATTTATATGCTGTTCTTTTACAGTCGTTATTTCAATAACAACTGTGGGTACATTAGAGGTTAAAATAAGTGGAGTAACTAGTACACCTAAACAAAAGATTTTGAATTTGTTTGGTCATAATGAATAATAAAAAAAAAAAGCTTAGGCCAATAAATAGTTCGTCAAAACTCTTTTTGAATGTTAAACAATTAGAGAATTCTTATTCTTGTTTTCAAATATAGTTTCTCTAAAAGTATGCATAACGAAGAAAAAAAAGTAAATTGTTCAATGCTAAAAATACCTATATAGCAAACAATATATTTCGATATTTGACGTTTAGTGGGAATTCTGATTTTATCATAGAAAATTAGAAAGAAGCTCGTTATATGATCTCTGGGTGTTATTTTTTCTGTGCTCGAGCATAATTATACTTGACGATTCAATGAAATCTACTATCAACATGAAGCACTGGTATGATTTAGAAATAAATTTTGTTCCTTTATACTCTCTGTCACTCACACTGCCACAGAAATATGCTAGGGCTGCTTTTATAGATAATTTCAAACTATAATTCCTTCAATGGAAATCTCTTCGTTCTTTTTATGATAGTGCTCATGACATCTGATATAGGCATAATAATTATCTGCTATTCATAGTACTTCGTATCCTCATATTAATGGTATTGTACGTCCTTCTCTCATTAACGACAGTATAGCATTTGGAATAGATTACATAGTACTTTGTCAACAATTTTAATAATTAGAGATTTATCTGCCTGCTATTGAAGTATTCATTTGCCGTCTTTGCTCTAGGTTGTCTTCGCAGCAAATATTCATAGCCAAACTGCTCCATGAATCATTTGCGTTTGGAGATATTCTTGTTGTATTAGAAACAGAGATGAGCATAGAACAAGTTGTTTCATTCTGTCCTGTTCATGCTCAACATTCAGGAGATTCGCATGACAGAAAAATCGCTTATTGCGGCTTCCGATGATCAAATTTCATAATACTTTATCAGTTATTCTGTAGCTATGAAGTTTACTTTCTTATCACTTTCAAATGCAATAACTCAAGTTTCACATAATATTACATAATGTGATTACAAAAAAACAATCCGCAGGCCTTTTGACTAATTACAAGACATAAATATAGAAACCTTAACAGCCTGTGGTATGTTTTCTCTGACTATTTTATTATACAATAGTTATTTATTGATCGAACAAAAATGATGACAAAAGAGTAATTCTGAAAAAAAACTATACAAGAAAAGGCGAAATTATATGGATGAGAATCGGAAATAAACTTACCGGACTAATATATGTTAATCTAACTCCAAAATATCCCATAGTTATTGTTACATAAAATTAGTTTCCATTTTCGTTCATTATAATCAACAATATCAAACAACTGGTTTCTTTACTAGATCCACTATTACCACTTTCTCATACGCTGATTTGGGCTTCAAATAGTTCTACTCAATCGATATCTCACAATTCCTGAGCCATGATATTTAATATTTTACTAAAACAAAGAATCCAGCAAAGGGGTCCTAGGTATTTTTCGACTCGAAAAAGCATCAAAAACGTACTAGTATAATGTAATTATACTTGATGTCTTGTATCGAGTCTTCTTGATTGCGGACTTTTTTCTTAATTGGAGGAAAAAAATGTCCGCAATATAGAAACAGGGAGGGTGAGAGACAAAACTAGTATAAAAATGGAAAATATCCGCAAAGCAGAATCAGAGTGGGCGGGAGGTAGACGAAAGTGTCCGCATTATGGAAACAAACAAAATTGATATTTAAACATGATTCATGAAGATAGCTCTATTAAACAATATCAGCTGGTTTAAACTGCTCTAAGATTGTTCGCTACATGTCACTCAGAATGAATGATACAGATCATTTTATAAGCATGTGTTCTATCTGTGGGCTTGGATAAGATATGTCGAGGAAACAGAAGAATCTATTATGGTTCGAGTTAAGCAAGACGACTCTCAACAATGAACAACACGTCCTAGAAGAGTAAAGTCAGTGAGAAATGATAACATTTTAATTCAAGCCAAGGAATAATAGTTAAATGGTTACTTGGATCTCAGTGGCTATAAGAAGAGATTGCGACCAACTTTTTTATCGGTGCATCAAGTTATTCGATACCACTGACAAAGATGATCTTGATTATGATCCTACCAAAAGTTAGATGTTCAAATATTTATCATAACTGGTTTTCCTGTATTTTTTTTCATCTAATAAATCTTGTCTTGTTTCCATAATGCGGACACTTTCTTCTCTCCGTCCACCGTGATTCTGCTTTCCGGACATTTTCTGTTCTGCGATTAGTTTTGTCTCCCTCCTGTTTCTACATTGCGGACATTTTTTCTTAATTGGAATAATAGAATGTCCGCAATCCGGCTGTAGCCGTCTTGTATATGAACTACCCAGTGAAAAATTTTCGCTGATTTTAATCGAATTATTCTGCAACAAAATCAAAATTGAAATCGATTGATAATTTTGATTATCGTAGATCCCGACTAAACCATTGTTTCATATTGCTACTTATCCAGTGTTAAATTTTCGGATTAAAATTGATTATTTAGTAACAAAATCGAAATTATCAATCGATTTTAAATTTTGATTTTTCTGCAGAATAATCAATTTAATCCGAAAATTTAACACTGGATAAGTAGCAATATGAAGTAATGGTTTAGTCGGGATCTACGATAATCATAATTATCAATCGATTTCAATTTTGATTTTGTTGCAGAATAATTCGATTAAAATCAGCGAAAATTTTCACTGGGTACTAATTATTTAAAATTCACTGACTATTTTATAGAGATAACAGATATCACTTACCTAATGTCCCAGGTCAATCAGAACGATCCGTAAATGGTCGTAAACGACACAATTACTGTGAAATAAGGTGGTCGTGGCGGACGATCGTTTACGAATCATCGTATACGAGAGTGTCACGGGCAAATACAGCAATATTTAGGATGGTCGTTTACGGACCATTGCAAACGATAGAGTAACGGTCATCGCGAACCCCCGTATTGCAATCGTATTTTCCCTATGATGCCAGACCATGTGAGAAAATATTTTAATAGGATGCTAACTTTTTTTTCTTAGTTCTCGTTCGAACTGTACCTATTATTGCGTTTTATTTTTATTCCGCTCTCCTTCGCGTGAATCACAGCACCCTCTCTCCTACTCTGTAATATGCGCATGAATTACACCAATCGCTGTATGTATGTGATTACAGTTAGAAATACTTTCTTTTCTTTGTACATTTCATTTTCGTTTAGATTATATGAGGGCCTGAAGTCTAGTCAGAGTAACTAAAATTTATTTGTATTATTTGATTTAAAATTTATTCTTGTACTTCACTTAATTTTCATCTAATTTTAGATTTAATTTGATTTCAATTTTTAGTAAATTTAAAATTTTTATCTAATTTTAGATTCCATTTTATTTCAATTCTTACTTAATTTTTGAATCTTTATCTATTTTAGATTTTATTTTTATTTTCATTAAATTTTCATTTTACTTTTTCAAACTTTTTATTTATTTAATTTTTTTCTTTTATGTATTTAATTTTTACTGAAAACTATTTTTTTTATTGTGATTTCTTTTATTTTCATTTTGTTAAATAAATTGAAATTTGATCTTGAAAAGTTTTTCTCCGTTGTGAAAACCGTGCAGCGAGGTCTCAAAAAAAACTGCAGGGAAACACCTCGATTACTGCCGTACACAATAAAGAATACTATCCGTGAACGGCCGCTGTAATACTTCGTTAGTGGCCGTTAACATCCCCGTATACGGTACGGAAAAATACGTCCGAATTACTGCCCCTGTTAAAACGGGACAATACGGCGCCGTAACGAGCCGTATTTTCATCTTAAACTGTCGTAATTACACCGAATCGTTGTCGTTCACTACCGTAAACGACGCCGTAACGGTGTTCGTTTTAATCGACCTGGGGTAAACTGAAAAAGTATCATTCTATGATACAAGCTTGTTGGAACACATTATGTTTCAACATCGAACAGTATCGAGTAGTAGATTTAATTAAATAGTATTAAATTAAAGTTGCCGATAATCTAAGCTATATACATAAATTCAATTGTGTATTTGCACCGCTTTTAATTTTGAGATATTTGGCGATTATTTGAAACATTGTGATTTTCAACTTCTTCTTCCTTCGCATGACACATTGTAGACGGTTAGCAACATACTAAAGGAACAACAGCACACTACACTACAAACATCTAGCAACAAGGTAATAAGAAACAAAAAGAGGAATAAAAATAAAAATAGCAACTATTAGCTTGAGGTCAATATCCACATGTATTAGCTATGCCAAAGCTTCGGGTGTTAGATGATGGATTGCAGCGATGCCTCCGTTGAGGGGTCTTAACGGACACCTATTGACTATATGCTCTATTGTCTGTTCGTCTCCACACTCGCATCTGAGGCTATCTTTCATTTTCCATTTGTATAAAAGATAGGCACATCGGCCATGGGATGACCTGATTCGGTTAACTTTCACCCATAGATTACGAGATAGAGAGAAACCGAGTGGTGGTTGGGTTGGGTCGGGTCGGTGATAAGATCTTTGTTTATTAGCTGGGTATTCAACCATTCCGCTCGCCATTTTTCTCCAGCTGTCATATTGAAGTCAGCATTCTAAGCTTTTAGCCAGAACGGTTCACAAGATTATAGATGGATTTGGGGTAGACAGTTAAGGTCTTCATGGATCAGAAGGTCTGGGTTATTCAAAATTTTTGCATACTCTCTTTGTAGTGCAGCCTCTCTCCTTATATGTGGAAGTGCAAGGTTAGATAGAAAAGGCAGCCATGGTGTTGGAGTTGATTTCATTGCCCCTGTCATGATCCTCATTGCTGAGTTAAGTTGGGTGTCAAGCTTCTTTGTGTGAGTGGAACGGCTATACGCTGGAGCGTAGTATTCAGCCACGGAGTAGACCAGCGAGAGTGTGGCCGTCCGTAGGACTGGGACATGCGCTCCCAAGCTAGCTCCAGCGACTTTCTGTACAACACTGACTCACGATTTAACTTTAGCGCTTGTATTTGCTGTGCGTTCTCGGAATGTAAGGCGCCTGTCGAGAGTGACCTCAAGGTATTTTAGTGAAGGGTCGTGTTTCGTTACGTTTCCGCAGAGTGTGACTGATAAAGGCGTCGTCGCGAAACGGTTATTCAGGTTAAAAGTGGAGGTAACCGTTTTCTGGGGGTTAGGGCGTAGTCGCTACGACTTGAAATATGTCTGTAGCTTCTGTAAATCGCCGGTAAGGGTTTCTTCCATTTGACTTAGGTTCGCACTTTGTGCAACAATAGTGAGATCATCAGCGTACGCAAATTTACGTGAGATGGTTGTAGGTATGACACTGATATAGATGTTGAAGAGACATGGTGCAATTACTGATCCTTGAGGAAGGCCGTTGTTTAAACGTCGGGATCGACTGGGCTGCTCTCCTACGTGGACGCGAAATGTGCGATTCGTCAGGATGTTGGCTATGAGTTGCAGTGCCGTTTTGAAGTGTACGATTCCGGCCAGTTTTAAGAGTAAACCATCTCGCCAGACTGTGTCGTAGGCAGAGGTAAGATCGATAAAAATTGCTCCAGTTTTAAGGCCTCGTTGGTAGCCGACTTCGATGTTGATGGTTGACGCAAGAACTTGATCACAGGTATTACGGTTTGGTCGGAAGCTAGCCTGTTCTCTAGGCATGACAGCTTCAAAGACGGGAGTCAACCGCGTGAGTAGCATCCGCTCCATTAGCGTGAAAGTACTACAAAGTAGTGATATGGGCCGATAACTTTTCGGATCGTTTGCTAGTTTGCCGGGCTTGAAAATGGCAATGATCTTAGATTGGCGCCATAATTTCGGGATGTCACCTGATGTGTAAATTTTGGTAATGCACCGAGCAAGCCACTGACGAGCTTGGTTTCCCAGGTTCATCGAGAATTCATGATAAATTCCGTCCAGGCTCACTGCTTTCCTAGGTTTCATAGCAGAAATTGCCTTGCTGACCTCATGTATGGTGAACGGTGTTGTAGGGTGAGAAAATACTGGGAGATTGCAGAGGGCTTTTCGGAGCTCATTTTTGATTCTTTGCTTGTGTACAGCATCTTTTGGGCACTAGGAGTTACGAACGGCTTGGGCGGCGATGGAGTCTGCTGTAACTTTCGGTTGTCGACATTGTTCAGGATTACTGCCACCCAAGTTGCGAAGTAACTTTCATGCTTGTCGGCTTGAGTGAGTAAAGTTCAATGTCTCTATCATTTCTGTCCACCGCTATCGCCTTGCTGTATTAAGAGATTCTAGCAATTCTTTGCCTATTGCTGGGTCGCCGGTTTTTTGATATTCTTGTAACAGAGCTTCACTGTCAGGGTTCCAACAGGGAGTATATGCTTTCCTGTATCCTCGTGGAATGTGGTTTTTAGCCGCAGATTTGAGGAGGTTGACGAACCTCAAATAGTTGTCCGGATTAGCAGGAATTCTGCCGATTGTTTTATCCACGGTCGAAGAGTACGCGGCCCAGTCCGCTTTTCTGAAGTTCCACCTAGGTTTGGATAGAGACTTTATTTGTGGTATCTGAATGCCGCATGGACTAGCACTGATCGATGTTGGCTGTTCAGGAAGTTGCCTAGTACAGTCCGTGTGGCAATTAAAGGTTGTCCGATATCGTTGACGGAAATGAAACTTAAGTCCGGAGAATATTCCTTCTTCCATCTTGCAAAGTGGAAAGTTCCTCGTTGTTTTGGGTCGAAAAGTAGAAACTTCTCTTGAGCAGATGCACATTCCAATAATACCTCTTCATCTTTGTCGTCTTCGGTGTAGCCCCACACCGTGTGATGACTGTTAAAATCACCGATGTAGAGAGAGGGGTGACTTAGATCCGGTAAAACGGGTGTGGGGCATTCGGCGCTCGGTGGTTTGCAGACGTTGGTGATATTGAGCTCGCTGATTTTGATTATTGTTGAATAGGATGTAGACCGAGTCGGGTCATTTTGGCATTTGTGTTGAAGGTTGAATTTGACGAACATGGCCATTCCAAGCTTCGGATGGTGTTGAGATGCTACCATGACGTAACCTGGTATACGGCATTTGGAAGCTTGCTCTTCATTTTTTAGGTGAGTTTCTTGAATAGCCAGTACGTCGATGTTGTAATGGCCAAAAATCTGGCTAGGTAATCGCATTTTTCCCGAGACAATTCTTCTACATTGAGGTGGCACACGCGAAGGTTTGGTTCGATGCTTCTGGATTTGTGTTTCGTCGTGTAAGAGTATGCGTGATTCTGTGGATTTTAGTTCCGACCGAGAGGCTGTTGGGCAACGTTTGGTCTGTCATTGTGATGGTATTGGTTGTGCTGAGCACGTAGCCGAGGGGGCACCACGCGAAGGTTACCTTCTCCCCCCCCCCCATTTTCGACTAAATCAAATGTTTACCTAATGAAAACAACACGAAAAGATAACATGTGCTTCATGAATTTTATCTTTACTTAAAACGACGATTGGATTGATCAAACACTATCAAGTTATCCCAGATTCAGAATATTTTTCTTGAATAATCAACTCGAAACCCATAAATCCATCATCTATCAATAACGAAAGCAAAGACAAGACAGGATAGGTCAATAGAACCGTCCCATGCTGTGCTCATGTATGATTGGCAATCATTCTGAGAAATAGTTTTAAACTCACAGTTGCTAATCAAATTTGACGGTTAATTTTGTTGGGAACGCAGTATATTTTCGTTTTTCATCTTTCCAAGGCTTTTACTGTTATTAAATATATCACTTCATTGTTGATGCAAGTTGAATTGTAAGTATTTAAAACCTTCGTGTAGAGAAGTGAGCTTCGCAAAATACTTTTCCTTATGGATAATTGGAGATACTGCGACGTATTTATAGTAGTGTCATCATTTGGCATTAGCATTCGCTGTAAAACAAGTACGACAATGTATGATGCAATGTTATAAAACGATTCGTACATTTCGATAATACCATCGTCCATAAAAGTCTGTGACTTTTTATTGGCAGTACCATAACTAGTGTTGAATCCAAAAATCCATGTTTTTATGGAAAAATGTGTTGACTTTATCTTATCAATTAGAGATTTACCCATCCTTTGTTTGCTGAGTTATTGTTAGTTTTTGTAATTATAGTCTAGAATAGCATACCCAAACTGCTATCCGATGGGCATTTCGAGGCCTCGATTTAAGCCAGTCGATGGGTATCGGAGCTCCAAATCGAATCCTCGGAGTGGCATTTTCCGTTGGGTCGAGCACGCGTCGATAGGTTGCTTATATAATGATTTTACAGCTAACAATATATCTTTTCGAGGGCTCGAAATATCAGTTCCGGTGCTTATTGAAGAGATTTTCCGATGAGTGTGAATAGATAATAGACGCAGGTTCAAGAGTGGTCGAAATAACGATCTCTCGAAACTATTAAATTAAAAAAAACTTTTTCTGCAGTTTGAAACCCTTTATCTTCGAGCACTTAGCACCTAGCAGATATTTTTAATCCGAGCCATCGATACCTGTAGAATGTTTTTGCAGAGCAGTAGATGCGAACAAATATATTTACGATTATGAACCTCGTACAGATCTGATGAACTAAACAAGACATTTTCAAGTTAACCAAACCTACGTTTTATCAGTGTATTTTAAATATTGATAAAATTTTGTCGCGTTATTTTTGTTGAAAATTTAATATGAATTTTGTTACTGTTGTCGATGCAGAACATAATCCTAACTATATTAAATTCGTCGCGCTACATACCATTTTTTTAAGAAAATACAACACACACTTGTATTCATTAAACTTCTAATGGAAAAATTCTTTAAAAATGAAAAAATTATGAAAAATTTTACACAATTCTTATCTTTAGAATTTCACTACTCCTTTATGTCGAATTTTTTTATCGCGGAGATATTGTATTGAAGCACCCGAAAGTGCTCTTCGATAGGTTTTGACACGTCGAACACTTGGTAATTCGATGGCTTTCAAGTGGTCAATGTTGATCCGAGCACGCAAAAAACAATGTACGATACGACGAGGCTTACGAGGGCTCCATTATCGATAGGCTCGAATAAGAAACTGAACGAAAAAAACTCTTTAATTCAAGCTTCGAGCACTCGCCACACCCCTCACTGGCTTTTTATGGACTGGTTAGGTACACACTTACTACACCCTCGAAATGGAATGCTATGTATTTACATCGTCTTTAACCCTTTCAATACTAAAATTTTCTTGTGTTCTGCACGAACACGAAAAATAGATAAATCATTCTCTCTCTTGTCTTCTGTTCTTACAATCAGCTCTGTATGAAATCTTTTATCATTGTTTCAAGCCAAAAAATGGAAAGAACTTGATTTTATGTATAATGGGACATGTGTAATGAATAAACTGAACGTGTAAAGACAAAAATATTGAAGAAACATATAATACTTCTTGATAGAAAAAAATCAAACCATTTACTTTTGCAAATTCTACACTTCGTACAGCAAAGAAGATATTCTTGAGCATGACAATTATGAAGACAACTGCACAAACGTTTCCTACGATTCCGAAGTTGATCGAATTGCAGATAAGATGAAATTACTATGCAACACTGAAAGTGCTGATTACAGGCGATAGTATAGTTAGTGTATCATACGATCTCTAATTGCACCATTTACAGTGATGACGAAAACTTATATTCATCGAAAGGGATAAAAACAGAGTCGAAGAATACAAGAATACAGTTAGAAGAACTACGGAAATTAGCTGCTTTTATTATCATTCAGGTCCTTCATCTTTTTCTTCATATGTTGAAAATGTGATAGTCATTGTCTTAGAAGATGACAGAACGAAAAATATTTCTTTTCGTTCTGTATGTCATCTCTTAGATGACATGCAGTATTGAAAGGGTTAAACTTTTCCTTGACCTCTGGTTAGGTAAAGACTATCGCCAGACAATACCGATAGCGACTCAGATCAAAATTAAGACGGATTGGAATACATTTTGAAATTTAAAATATCGAGTCAATCGCGTTCCGATGCAGGTTCAGTCTGATTGTGCCTCCTAGCGATTTTTTCAGGCATCGCTTCTAAACGAGTGCTAACATAGAGCCGCATAAAATTCCAAGAAATGTTTTATCTGAGCTGTGTCTCTATGCGTTGGATTGCTGCGCTGTTGACGAAAACGAGACGCGGCTCAGACACATTTTCACTCACAAACTTTTTACATGGGAAATCTTGAATAAATTGACACTTTGGTTGCCGACCTTATTTCCTCAGTACGTCCTGATCTAGTACGTCGAAATCTGTATGTCGAAATCGAGCACCTGGAATTACACTACTTTGGCATGCGTACGTCCAAATCGGTAGAGTTAAGTCTTTACGCTCATTCAAGAGTATAGTCCTCAACTTAATTTGTCACGCTAAAAGCGTCATCTGAGATACGCATCGTTTGGCGATTTCAATTAACTCCCAACTAAACTCATTAGGTAAGAAGATATCAAATTACTATTAGTAATGTGCTTTCATGCTTAGGAAAAACATTGACAACCTAACCGACCCTTTATTTCACTGTCACAGAGCGGGAGCTACTAGCACCCCTCCCCTCCCGCCCCCACCAGGATCCACGACCAAAACTGGTCTATGTACACAGAGCGCAATCTAAGTTTAGTACTTGTGTAGTGCAACATACTAAATACTAAGCACCTCTTTCTCAGGTGTTGATTCAAAAAACTCGGGCGATGCTGCTAGCATCCCAGGTCACACCAATAGGATCTCAGGTGGTGACACTAACATTCCATGTCAGACTCTAAATGTCCCACGTAGGGGTGTCAATTTATATTTACTTTTCATTTAATTTACGAGTAAATTAAATTAACAATAATTTATATTTATTTTAAATATAAATATTTTTGATCCGTAATTTATATTTAAAATAAATATAAATTGTCATAAGTTATAATTTATTATAAATATAAATTACGGTAAGTTATATTTATTTTTGAAAATAAATTATTTCCTTGCATAATTTATATTTAAAATAAATATAAATGATTGGTAATTTAATTTACGGGTAAATTAAATGAAAAGTAAATATAAATTGACACCATTAGTCTAGAGATGCCATTTTCCTGATAATTTAAAAAAATTATAAATTTTCAATAATTTATATTTATTTTAAATATAAATTATGCAAGGAAATAATTTATTTTCAAAAATAAATATAACTTACCGTAATTTATATTTATAATAAATTATAACTTATGACAATTTATATTTATTTTAAATATAAATTACGGATCAAAAATATTTATATTTAAAATAAATATAAATTATTGAAAATTTATATTTATTTTAAATTAACAGGAAAATGACACCCCTAGTCCCACGTGATGCTGCTACCATTACAGGGGATACTAGTAGCATTCCTGGTGAGGTTGATACAAGGCATCAAGATTCATCTTCATTGATTTCGACGCGCCACACTTTGACCTACTAGATTATGTCGTACAGATTTCAACGTACTAGATTAGGGCGTAGTAAATTTAGACTTATAGATTAAGATGTACTAAATTCAAACGTACTAGACTAGCACGTATTGATTTAGGCTGGCGAGACTTAGACTCATAGATTATGATGCATTCATTTAGATGTAAGTATTAAGATGTACTGGTTTGGAAGTATAGATGTATAAATATAGGATTCATACCTATAGATAGGACGTAAAGGTATAGGGATCGGAAGAGTGTGAAGTGATTTTTCTATCGTTTCAGACCGAAACGATAAACCGGATGGACTCGCTTCTCAATTAAATGATTCACTAGAAATCCATTGACAGTAATTGATTGAATAAACCAATGGTAAAAAGGTTCGAATTCTACTCCTGTGGTACGTTATAAGAATGTATACAGTCAGCAGTTTCATTTTTCTCGTACTTATTTCTGCCTTACACATAGTGTACGCTTTAGTTGGAACAATTAACATGATCGATGTAGACTGCCAAAAACTTGATTCGAGTAAAACAAAACTAGGTTTTTATGACCTATGCAACAAGCTTTACAATCTAAACGAGCTTTTGGAAAACATTTTCCCTACAGAAAACGGTATTAGTACCGAAAACCTGATTTTTGAAGGCCTATGGATAACTGCCTGAGTGTTATTCAGTGTCAGCATTATCTATTAACTGTGAACCGCTTGATCTAATCTAGAAAATGATTTATTAGTTAGTCTCGTTCGCTTATAAAAGGTGTTGCACATTTGTGTTTTTCTACATAGCAGTAATCGACATCTCTGGTGGATGTCGACTACGACCGTTGTGCCAGCATGACCCAAAAGTTTAAAATTGAGACTTAATAACTAGTAGTTATTAACAACTGCTATACGGTAGTACTGATAATATAATACGGAACACAATAGAAATATGTATTTTAAGTAACATTTAGTATGCGAAACACCATCGCAGAATACTAAAACATTGATTCATCTTATCATTACCTATGCACGTGTATATTGATAATGTTTGTTTTATTTCTTTGTTTGTGAGACATTGAAGAGGCAGAAGCCTTTACTGGTTATCACTTGTTTATTCTCATTTTTTTCCTTCTACTAGATTCAAAGCAAAATATAATCTTTACTTTCGTAAAAGACTGAATTATTTTATAACTGAAAAATATAGCATCAATTAGAATCCAAACAAAGTCTCGAGACGAGTTCCCACAATCATTATTCGATATTTCGTTAGATGATAACCAAAGTTGGTTTCATGTACTGAAGTGTGAGTTTTTTAGGAAGTAAAACTGCAACGCATGCCAGAGAATCAACTTAGGTACTAGGCTATGGGTGTGAATTACAATATTTCTTTTGCTGTTAAAATCCGGATTCGAAGATATCGCAGTACTATTTTCTTGAACCTATCAAATTTTATGTAGATGTCATTTTGGATGTCAGTATTGCCGAATTTTCAAGTTGTCGCAATAAATATCTGCATATTCAAGTCTATTTTCAGATGCCTTTCTCGTATACGTTGGATGATTTTGATGTTGTAACGTTTGAATCTTTGAAAAACTATCCTGAACGCTTAATATATGCCAAGAGTTGGATTCTATCAATGTCTGAAAGTATCGATCAAGAAAATGGCAGTGATTTCTGGCAGTGGATAGAAAATAATAATGAATTATCAACTAAGGATCAAAACAATATAATAAATACATTCTTTTTATTTTTTCGCAATCAACCAGATCAAGTCGTTGCCACCGGAACCATCACTCCAGATGATCGAGATATGGGAAAGAAATTATCATTAGAAAAAACTATTTGGATTGGAGGGGTCAATGTTCATCGCAAGTTTCGTGGACGAAGGATTGGAATAATTCTACTTTCATGTATTGACAACTATATTCAACAAAAGATAAAAACTGATATTACTGTATGTTTATTCACAGACAATTTGAGAGCAAAAAATATTTATAAACGGTTTGGTTTCAAATCGAAAGGATTCATCCAAAATGATTCGATTGTGAAGAATAATCCAACAGTAAGATAATCAAATTAAGAAATTTCTTTTAAATGTTGATGAATTCTGAAGAGAAATGCATATGTTATGCAGTATTGTTTGTAAAAATTTCGACGACAATCATTCAACTCATTCGTTTCTTTGATTTTATTATTCTTTGACTACTACAGCTCAACATTCACCAACATCTTTTTTTTTGAAAAATCAAAACTTAAGAGAATTAACTTATAAATTTCAACAATATTACCATAGGATTATCCATTGAATTTTCCTGCCAGGATTATTTCATTGACGACAGTCAATCAAAATCAATGATTTTAATTCGAAGTTGGCAGAAGATTATTTGTTAGCTGAAAACTATGCGTAGAATCAAACACGAGAAAAGCAATAATAGTCAATATTTCTAGACATCATCATGGATTATGGAGTAGTGAAGTTTTTCCTAATAAATCGTGAAAACCTTTAGTCGAATATCGACAATTGGATATTGGTGCATGTCTTTCTCTTGAGATCTACATTCATTTACCAGCATCTCGAGTCCTGTGAGGACAAACATTTTTGTGTCTTTCCTTGAAAGTTCCAATGACGATTGTTCTGCGCTGCATGACAGCGGAAGTTTTTCACAGTCAGAACCGTCGCACAAGACTTGATACAGTTGACTTTTGCTACCTCGTCTGAATTTTACTTAAGATCCAGTGATATTTAGTGCTTGAATATATTCTATTTATTTTTTCTCTTCAAAATAGCCTCATAAAAATATTCGGCTATGATCTCTTCCTAATTTATAGATTGTTTAACAAAGTATCAGTTTAGTTCACTGATTCTGCAACCGAAGTAGACCAAACTGCATTTGTTAATGATCAAATAAATTTTACAACTGTTCTTTTTGTATAGAATACTTTGAATGAACTCTTCGAAAAGAATTACATGATCAAATAGTTAATCTTCATGATAAATCAAGATCTATTGAGATTGAGGGTTAATTCAGCAATTGTTAAACGACGACAAATCATAAGTTTTGGTGCATTCTCGATTAATGTTCATAGATTGTTCATTTTTTCATTTGTAATGATGCCATTTTTCTACAATAAAGTTACGTGGAAAGATATCACGGTTGTATCACGATGTTTCTATTAATTGTTATTTACTCACTTTGTAAAACGATGTTTTGAACACGAAAATTTAAGTAGTTTGAGAATCGATAGGTTTTTTTATCATTGAAATGTTTACTTTCGATAAAGTCGTATAGTGGTACGATTAGTGAAAAATTAAGCCGCCCACATCCTTCTGTTACATTGAATATTTCTATTATACAGTAGACTTTAGAAAGATAGTTAGCAAATCAAATTTTTAATCAAAGTTAGACTAAATTGAATACTATTAGATTCGTTTTAATTGGAAAGCACAGGAAATCAAGATTAAAAAATACCCCTGCTGTGGTTGAATATTTAACTTATTCTTACTATTCATGAATGCGTGTTAATCGACATTTATGATAGACATTAGCTCTACATAGGATTTTCTACAAATTCTAAAAATATTTCTCTACAACACTCTATATTAGATGAGAGCTTGGCATACTCGAAAACTTTCACGGGATGCTCATCCGAAGATAATCGTTTAGCTTAATACTTTTCAGATAGAAATCTCGAAAGATGCAAGTTCTTCACCTAGAAAACATCTATACTATAGAAAACTGAAGCAAATAAAAAGAAACTCGTGTAATTTCTTTGACTGATATCTCCCTTCATTTCGGATAAAGTCTTGAAAAACTGTTATTGTGAACTACTAGCATAGGGATATAATGAAATTTTTTATCGAAAAACTCTTTAGATCTATTTTCATTTTTTTGCACCATGACGGTAACTTATTAAAGAGTTGTAATTCACGCATTGATGTTCTATTTATCATCGAATATGGTTTTATTTTCAGAAATTTGAATATTATTCTAGTATAATTTATACCTAGAGAAGAATATATTATACCTATGTTTGCATTCATGTTCATTGGTATTTGTATCTCAAGTAGAGAGTTTTAGATGGAATTTCTATGATCGATTTAATTATGATAAAAATGTTGACAAATAAAGGTACTAGAGTGATTCCTCAGTTTTAGTCTCCGATAATATTTCTAATGAGCTAATACTTGAAAGTATAACTATTTTTCCTAAATCAAGTGGCAGTGCGTAGCTTCGATAAAAAATCAATCATCCCTTTAAATTAGCTGGCTCGAACCGATATGATTTGAATACCAAAACATGGACATGTTTTGGAAATTTTTATTTGAACTTGGATACAGAACGTTTATTCAGAACTGACTATTGCACTTTTCCTATTGTTTAAAATAGGTTTTTTTCTACTATGAACACGATGTAGGTGATTAAAAATGATGCAAGCTCGATATGCAACATTACTACACATAGGAAAAAAGTCAATAGAAAAAATTCCAGATTATTCAACTTATATTTTCATACCATCCTATATTTGTATACTTAGGAAGTTCTAAAACTCAATTGAAAGGAAAGGAACTGGTATGCAAACAAGAATCGGGTTTGATAAACTCGAATAGTTTACAACGTGTACGATTAAATCATGTATCAAAATGAAAATTGTAACGTTTTCATATTGAAATTAACCTATTACACAATTATATTATCCAACACTTTCCTTAGCATGTATCTATAATGATGGACATTCGCCATGTACATAGCAAGATGAAAGTTTGAAGAGATCGTTGTGTAAAATTTTTATTACAAATAGTAATTGAGAAAATCTCTTGTACAAGTTTAACGCTTTTCATTTGAGCTTGAAAAAGAAGTATCATCTAATAACATTATGTGCCATATCATATCTAAGAGAAAGAAAAATGATAGAACAAGTTGATATTTGTATAGTATACCTTGATCAATGGTTGTTATGTTAACCAATTGGTATTTCACTTATTAAGAAAGTTGTGTGTAAAATATGCAACAATATCTCACGATGATGATTGCTGTTGAAAATCCGTAAGATAGAACTTCTAATATATTTTCAATACATAGAGTTTGCCTATTCTTTTCTATCGTCTTTCTATTAAAGTATATACATTCTGCATAGTTCTTTTATGCTCTCAACCATTATCCAATAAATAGATTTGAATTAGTTTTCAAAGCATTTAGAAAAAAATTCCCAATAGAACCATTTCGTCTGTGCTGAATAAAAACTGTCTTTTGAGTTTCATATGACTTAGATCTTTTCATGTCATAGACAACTATTTTTGAGGCCACAAGCGAGAGCTATGCATTGAGGGTATGAACATTGTGCTCTCTGATGGTGAGAAACATGTCTATGTCGCTTGAAGAAAAACGTTCTCTTTAGCAATAAGCCGAATAAAGATAGACATTTCATAGTGTTTATTGAAATATGGCAAGGTACAATCGGTATTAAGAGGAGTTTTTGTTATGTCTTTTTTTATATAAGTCTATGTTAAAGTTAATATACAAATGGCTTGTAAATATAGAACTCGAACGTCTATATATATATATATATATCAAGGATTTTTTGTCTTTAGATGAATGGCAGTTTGATTTTCAGGTATGACAATATCATTGAGAACTAAGTCCGCATGTTTCATCAGTGTTAAGGTATGGGCAGGTCCAATACGATTGGTATGTTCAGTAGCATTCAATGGAGCGAGATTAACAAAACTCCATCGAAAATGTGTCGATGTACCAGCATAAATCATTGGAATCCAAATCACTGATGTTTTAGCAAAACAAGCGCAAATGAACGTAATAATAGCTGATGGCGTTCCATGATCATTGGTGCGAAACGCTGCCAGAAAAAATGCAATTGCATATGGAGTCCACGTAATGGCAAAGCCGATTGTTGTCATAATAATACCTAATTAAAAATCAAAAGAGAAACGATTTTCAAATCACATCAAGAGTATGATTTCCGCAAGAAAATATGTATGATCGAAAAGACAACGGATGTTCTTCTGAATAATTGGTTTGGAATAAAATTTCTCCGTACACTATCTAGCTATTAGTAGATTTCTAAATAAAAAATTCAAATTTGTATGTATAGAAAATTCTTACTTATGACAATGCGTCGTTCCATTTCAATTCGTTTCACACTAAGTACAGTTTGAATGCCACTTTCAATTTTTTCATGCATTTTTTTTAAACCAATCATAGTTATTGTATTTGTTGTGACCAAAATGAACAGTGGAATAAAATAGATGAAGATGAAAATTGAAAATGTATAAGACATGTATAATGTACTTCGATTTTCCCAATTAATACAACACGAGATACGAGCTTGCTGGAAAAAAAATATTACATTTTTTTATCTAGCTTATCTCTAGTCTATGATTATCTGGTGGGAAGATTCAAATGTGGATGTGGATCTCCAATTAACTAAAACTCATAGCGCAAAACGACACTTAAAGGCTTGAGAGAACCAAAGACGATTTTTTCGAGGAAAAAAGAAATTCATAAAAATATTTGAAATTTACCTAGCTCTAGTTACTGTTTTAGACTGATTCACAATATTTTTTTAACTTTGCTCACATAGGATTTTCTCTGGTGGAAAGTTACTAAGCACTAGTCCACAAGGATACAATATTATGTCTTGAGATAAGTATTCTTCGGGTTGCTGTTGAAGGGCAACAGTATTTTTATATCAATATTTTTCTACGAGTTTGTAGCTCTTTAAAAGATCAACGTAGAGGCATACGAAATTCAACCCGGTCAGTTATCAAATTCCTAGATAAAAGAGTTGATGTTCATGGACAGTCAGGTGTGATGTGCATGTACCATTGATTCACTATTTCAACCTACTTACATACAGAAAAACGAGTGCTGTAGGCTTAAATCTGTTACAAACCACTTTCACACACCTTTCTTTTCAGGGTTCGACATTAAATAGATAAAGTTTTTCAAGGAAACTGATTTTATGAGCTGTCGACCGTCATCCACTAAATATCATCAAGTCTATAATTATCGAATTCCTGGTGTACATAATTTGAAGACATCATCCAAAATCCTAGAAAATCTCGTTCATTATTCGTAATTAGAAAAAGTGCATGGTCAAATGAGACATATTGTTTCAAGTCTGATCGCAGAAAAAGAAACCATTGAGAACAAACCTCTAGTGTATATTGATTCCAGCCCAACAGTGGCAAAATTGTCCATGTAAAGGCAACAATTATGAGTAGAAATGCAACCAATAAACATTTCTTTACCTGGAATAGTATTAATTATCTTTCATCATCATTAAAATGATCAATAAACTTACGGTGACTCTGTTTGCATTGAATGGTCTTATGATGATATAACATCGACTGATACTTACTGCACAAAGTAGATAACAACTTGCAGCTCCAAATAAGAATGCTATAACAGCATCGATTTCACAGCCTGTGCGTTGAAAAATCCATTGACAATAGATGGAGGATATTCCTGTCAGTGGTAGAATGGTGCACGATGCGACAAGACCCATTGCCGCGATGAACAGGAGAAAAATATTTGATGGTGAACGGAGAGCCTTGTATCGCATGAAACTAGCGACAAGTACCCCATTGATAGTAATGCCGATCATGGCACCGATACATAATAGTATTCCAATACTTCGAACGACGTCACAATTCAATGGTGTTGGTTGACTCCAGAATAGTGGATCGTTGGGCGAGAGATTTCCATTGTCGATTGAGTTATTATTGAGTAGCATGAGAGACTGATAAATGTTAAGATTAATGTAATACTAAAATAAGTTTCGACTAGTAATAAAAAGCTTGGAAAAGCAAACATACACAAATATTTTAATTAGAATGACTTAATCGAAAATACAAGAGAATTATTAGATGATCAGATCGAGTTCCAATAGGATTTGCTTTAGGTATCATCATAGGAATTAGTATATATATAGATGTGAATGTTCGAATTTCTTTTGAATTAGAGAATGAGTTTTTGCATACAAAGGGCACAGAGACTTCATCACAATAAAATACTGTATATCTCTGAATTGTTCATATCAGAAAGGATGGCTCTATATAAAATTCTTCTCTCATTCAAAAATCTATTTTTTCCGTCTATATTAAATGAAGGTCTCTATTTCTCTTTTGTCTAGATAATACTCTTCAAATACATTTGTGTTGAGTATGATGCTAGCCATGGAAAAAACTGACTCTTCAGGAATAATAAATGATATTGATGAGTTCAATTTTTACTAACGAATACATGGTACTCTTGGAATTTACACAGAACAGAACTAGATCGATCTTTATGTATCAAATTATAAATCAATCTGCTCAGCTCTCGTTCTGTTATTCAGTTCATAGTTGTCTCCTTGGTTCATGTTGAAATACCCTACTTGTCATATAGTTTATATATACAAGTGTTGATTAAATCTCATACGATGGACTAATATGAAGTTTCTGTAAGGCAAATAAAAATTATGTGGTTGTTTCATAACTTAGAAGATGTCATTAGTTTTCTATTCTTAATCCAAAAATATCGTGTATTTCAATTAGAAACTTAATTGTTTTTATTGATAATAGTCAAAACAAACAAGTTCTGAGATTCATCAAAGGAATAAAATTGTAAATGGCGTCGTGTCGAGTAATCAAATTCACTTTAGTTTGATAATTTTCTAGGCTTCTGAAATGTCTATTCTATACTGTATCGTCGTATTACCGTTAAAATTCAATATCACCATCTGAATCGGAAACTCTTCAATATGATCTCGACGCGAGTCAGTATGTGAAAGTTACATGCTGTTACAGACTTAAATTTGCGACTTATTGTCAGAATTGATAGTGCAAATATATACAAACAAAACCTACTCAGATGAATAAAACAAGGTCAAAGCGATCCCTCATTTATTATGTACTGTATATGATGAAAATTTGATGTTTCAAGCCAACATTTGTTATGTATACGAAAAGAATCTGTATTATAACAGATATTTCTCAACTAAATAATTTACTTCTTTTCTGATTTTACTATACGCATATAGTAGATAACAAAGGAATCAACAGATAAACATTTGATTCTTTGTTTTGTTGGTTCAAATAGTACATCAGTTTGTTATAGGAGTTGATAAACTATTGTAAACGGTATCTTCACTTCTTGACGAACAAAGACGGTTACTGTTTAGTTTTGTCTACAATGAAATCATTATTCACTGATCAATGAAAAATAAAATCTATATTATGTTTACTACTAACAATCTTAACAGTTCCAATATGTAAAATTTCTACTACCCACAAATATCTTCCTTTTACTATTCTAGCTTACTCTTTAATTTGTAAATCTCTTTGCTTCTCTTCTCACCTAAGTGAACCAAATAGCAGTTAATTATACAGACGAAGGGAATTCAAACGAGGCTATAACAAGTTCGTTTCAAGAATCATTAACTTTTGATCCGTGAATTTATAGAAGTTAATTCAGTATTACTAGGAATCTATGTGAATTCGGTAGAAGAAAGCACCACATGTCAGGAAATCCGTAGCGATGGTGATCGAATCCCAATACAGCTTTTTAAAGGAATGTTCGAAAGACTAAATGTTAAGAATCATTTCACATCAATGCTTGGTGGAATTCTCACTAATACTTGAAGAAAGCTCAACTGCTACCAGACACAAAAGAAATTTAATCAAGACTGAACCGATTTTGAATCTGTTCTAGGCGATCTAATAAGCATAAGATAAAATTTAGATATCAACTTCCTTTTCCCGATATCTCGACAACAAACACAAAGTGTTGCAAGTAATTTACAATAAGTACCCAGAAAAATGGATTCTAGATTCGATTTTTGTCAATTGTCACAAGGCTTCTTTAAAAATAACACTGGAAAGTGATTCCGTTTCCTGTTGTTTTCAGATCTCTAGTGTGCAAATGCGACCAAGTCCAACAAAAATTATCTAGTATTATATTAAATAAAAATAAAATCCTGTAGAAACCAGTCATGAAGTTAACACAAGGCATGAGTAGATTTTCTCGGCACTGAACATAATCGGAAAAAAATCATGCGCCAGACTCTCATAAACTGAAAGCTTCTTATCAACGATATAATCCTTAATGTTTAATCATAAAAATCTAAAAGACTCTCACATCATCGAAACAATACTATAATCAACTATATTAGAACCGAGACTTTTCACACAGTATTTCTAACTACACTAATACTATCTGGCTAGGAACGAGGCTTCTAATTTTTTCAAAATAAAAGATTCTAATTCAACGATAGTACAACATATACTCATTCAAAAGAAATACATCACTCTCTAAGCGAACTTTGTAATTAGTTTGTGTATCAAGTTACATCTCAATGAAGGCTAAATCCCTCAGCTTTTACAGGGAACATATTATTTTACAGAAAAATAACTGATAAATGAACTCCAATATGTCAGGTTTAAACGAGAGAATAATTATCATTCGATTATCTACGCACAAACATCTTGATCGACTTCTATTTGTAAAATTACTCAAAGATTCAGACAGATTTCTTTTTTGTGCTATCACAATAGATAAAATTCTGTCACGGTTTTAAAAGAGAAAATATGAGGAAGCATTCAATATTCGCTATGACTGATTAATTTTACTGTAAATCCAAGCTGAGAGTGAAAAAAAATTGCCTAGCATATCATTCGAAACCCAGCTGTACAACGATTAATAAACTACTCATACAACTTCTGACTATCAACATCAATGTAAATGTTCTACGTCTCTTCACTTTTAAATATAAGTAAATGCTAATGATGGCCAATATGCTAAGTATATTGATTTTTATCTTCTTCATTTTACTAAAATAAAAATCTTGGTAATTCTAGTTTTTATAGTTTGTACTTTGAATTAATCAAATAGAGAATGAAAAAGATAGATTCTTGAGATATTTGAATGTTGTATTAACGTCACTTTCTTTGCTACAGAAAAATGACTTGAATTTATCAGGTATTCATAAATATAAAACAAAAAAGCTTAAATTCAAATATAGAATACTTGAAATTTAATTAGCTGAACTGAAAAAATTTCATCGCTTTGTTAGTTTTTCAATTGTTGAATTATTTATTTGGTGTCTGGATGAGCTTTTGAATTTAACTATCACTTAAAAGCTTTTCAATTATTCAGCCTATTTTCATTATCAGGACAATGATCTAATAACTCAATGCAGCTTTTTAATTCAAGTAGCATCTCTTGCAGAAGCAATGGAAAAATAGACAAACACTGTTTAAGCTAGTTGACGACTTATCCATTCAAATTTGTTTTGATTGAAAAGAGCGCTGCCTGAACTGGAACTGTTGTACCAGATATATTTTTTCGAGAAGAGTCTGAAAATGAGGAAAAGCTCGACACCAAGTACCTCTAAAAAAGCTATTACAACTAGCGAAAATCTGTATATCTCAAAAATTACGGACTACATCGACCAAATCTTAATAAAATATGCAAGGAAATGTGGAATGTAAAAAACTTAATCGACATCAATTTTGTTAAAAAATTAAAAATTATTTCTTGACTCTTTAGTTAACGATTGAAAGAATTTAATTTTTGAAAAAATCAAGTCTTAATAAGAACCGTCAGTCTGTAAGAGTATCAGCAATTATCGTCACAGAGCATGCATGAATTCAAATTTTCTATGTTGTTTGCTCGAACTATGTCAAATGTTTGAATCCATACAAGAAATTAATGCAAAAATATAATTTTTACCATTGCAAAACGGTCAAATACTGAGAGAAAACCAAATTTTTCAATCTACTTCAACGTAGTTTTTCCATTCTCTTTTTCTATTCAAAAAGTCAATAAAAAATGGAAAATTGACGTTATTGAATAGTGAAGTTGCACGAACGTTTTTAGAATTACTAGGTTTTGGGCTCTCCCTCGTTTTCAGATTCAACTTGAAAAAAAGATGTCTTTTATAACATTTGTAGTTCAGACAGCTCTTTGATCAAAACATGTTAGGTGCATTAGAAGTCGTCAACACGATCTAACATTGTTTGACCGTTCCCCATTTCTTTCGCAACGCATGTCATTCATACAAAATCTGTGACATTTTCCGGACATTAAGCTTTGGTGAAGAATTTATTCGAATAAACATGCTAAAAATGATATAAGAAGACACATGTTTTTCTTATATGCAAAGTGTTAGTTATTGAATCATATTTTTAATCTTTATTTTTTTATATGTTAATTTTCATTTCAAAAGCTATGTTCAACTATCTCTTCCATATTGAATATGATACCGATAGACATTTGTATACAATACCTGAAAAAAAGAATCATCCTCATCAATTATCTTGTACATGTCTACAAATAATAATAGTGAAGATTTTCAAATACAAACATTTAATATCCATCATGATCACTATGATGAAGAATCGCAGTAAGAAAGTGATCTAAAGACTAGACTAGTTAAATTAGAAAAACTAAATAAAACTCGAATTCCTGTCTACTTAATCTTATGAAATCCAAGCATTTATTACATATTCACTGTAACTTATGAGAAATATTGTCTCACAATAGTATTTCAGTTGTGCATATCCTCACATTGAGTTCCATGTGATAGTTCTATGACTATTTTATTTATTTATAATGATAGAATAGAAACAGTCAAAGAAAAAGTCATGGAAGAGTTACTATACCATAAAGAACAATTATTATTAAATTTGTACTCGTAAGAAATTCTAAAAATAGTGATTCTTTTTTAATAACTCATAGTTATAGAAAATTCATCTTCTAACGAGTTAATGACTTGATTGAACTATTCACTCGTATGAAAAGATGTTCAAAACCTCGAATCGTTTTATTATAACGAGTTCTATAATTATACCATTGAACTATATGAAAACGATTCAATCCAGTCTGTAAGTTTAATGCAATGTAGTTCCCTTATTCAAAACATGTTTTTGATGGAAAGTTTTACAATTTGCCAATTAAAAAAGTAACTTTCATTTAAGAATATTTACAAGTGCAAAGTTTGTTGATATCGACCGAGCTTAACTGTTCGAGTTTCATCTAAGAAAATTGATTGCTGTTTAATGATCATAGTTTTTTGCTTTGAAATAGGATCCATATGTGAATACAATACTTCTTCTTGGGTTAATTGATGGCTCCTAAAAACAATGCTATTTGTCTCATGACGTTATAGTTTTTCAATCAATAGAAGAAAAATAATGGAACTAGAACGAATATAAAATTCACTAGTTGTCTGCTTGACATTTTAAAATATGTTTTTTAATCAGTAGTGTCAAGAACTTGAATAGCTGTTAAAATCTCATCGAATCATAGCTTTCATATGTACACAAGAGCTATCGGAAGTGAAATAATCAATAGAATATTATCCTAACTTCTTCTTTTCAAGTTCACGTGTATTTTCTACTGTAGTTTTAGCTAACTTTAAATAAACACAAAACGTACGATAATCTACACAAGTATTCAATGGGAATAAAATATTATAAAAATTCATCCGCCAGAGATGAAAGAATACTCTCCTTCATAATAATTTATGTATTGTGGAACTTACTTATTTTCTGTATTCATTTTCTTAGCCAACTTTTTACATCATTGTATATTTTACAAATGAATTATTTACTATAGGTTGGATTGTTTAAATAAAAAATTCAATAAATACATATGACTTTCGATGCGTGTGAACTGCCACGATCATACTTTTAACAAATGACTAGATTTGATAAAATATTATTATCATTAGTTTGGCATCCGGCATCTAGATTTTGTTATGAACATGAGTAGATTTTATTAATCTCCATAAATTGTTCTGTTCATGATTCATCTTACAAAAACTTGAATAATAACTCCACGGTATTGTTCTAGTCATGAAGAAATTGAAGATTTTGAATTAGAAAATCATATAGCTTCCGACAAGTTCACTACACAACTTTCTTTGCACGAATAGAATGTTGAGTACTTGTACGAATTAGTTAATATCTGCAAAAAAACAAAGTTGTTTGTTACTATTGAAGTCGTACTTCAAAATTTTCAAATAAGAACTATAAATTGTTCTATCGTATATGATCTTTTCTAAACAAGAAAACATAGAGTAATACTGTAATTACAACTTTTACGCACTTTCTGCACTTAAAATTAGTTATTATCGATAAACATCTAAGACAAAAAGTTGATCTAGTCAAACTTTAAGAATGAACATCGACAACGTACAATACGAGTTTAAGTTAGATTTCAAGATCCATAATTTGCAATAGAGCTTCGAACTATATTTATAACATATGGCTTCATTGATTCATAGAGAAACGAAACATTTCGCGTAAAGCATTGTAAGATGAAGAAATAAACACACAAAAGTCTATTTTGTTCAGCTGAACGATTAGGCATACCAATGTTGTGCTAGGATGTGTATCAAAACCTTTGACAATATGTTATTAAGAGTGTAGATTTATATTGGTGACGCAACGATGTTCATATCCACTTTTGTAGATATTTACAATGCACCTTCAAAATAAACGAAATTCGATTTCGCACGTATTGTATGTGAATTCATATAAAACCTAACCATATCCTATCGCAATCATGCGAAATCAAGCCAAGCCCGATCATCGACTTCAACTATTGACGTCAAATGCGTCTAAGCACTCGACTGATTAATTAAACAGAGTATTCAATCATCGAATTCGTCTGTAACAACGTTCAATAAGATTTCATTGTCCAATCGGAATCATTCATCTGACTAATTCTTCGAATGAATGCTGTAAGAAGTTAGATTCCACAATACATCGACACAAACATGGTGACATTGATGTTGATCAACTATTAGATGATCTGTCCTCAACATATCAAAGTAAAACAATAATAAATATTTTTTTATACGAGTACAAAAATCTCCCATCAAGTCTTTTTCGAATATTTTTTTCTACCATTCTTATTTATTTTATTCTGTACGTGCACCTGTATTAAGTTTTTGTCAGGAAGAAAATATTTTTATTTTACTCGAGAACAATTTGAAAATAGATTTGCATAGGATCTCAAACGAGTCAATGAGCATAAATCTAAAGAAGTGAGCAGCTTCATAAATCCTCAACATAGAGGAACATTCTTTTTTGTTGACGAGAAAAATTTTCATCATTATGCATAACATTCATGAATACAACATATAGATTGATCTACCTAAAATCGTTTTTATAATTCAGGCGAACATTTCAATGCTTGCTTATGATAATAGAGTCCTGTGGAATGAACGTATGTTGAAGTCTGTGCAAATCTAAGACACGAATAAAAATGTTGACTGGCGCTTTTTTTCTCATTTCATTTCTTTGTAAAATTGTTTTGCTCTCTTGAAAACGAAAAAAAACCTTCTTGCTTCATATTTCTTTTAAAGTTACTACTAAATTGAATTTTCTCATACAATTTCTTTCTGTACTACACGCACACACACTCATCGAATTTCATAGTGTTGAGTCGTTCGATACATCTTTGTTGATTATGCACATAAAAACAATTCATCTGTACGAAATCCTACACTTGCATAAATACGGCAACAATTCGATTGGCCACAGTAGAAAAAATAAAATAAAAAACCTTCTCTCGCCTCTCGTCTATCACAAATACTTCTCTTGAGTGAAAAAAAAATCATTATAAAAATAGAAAAGAGTAAGTAAAACAAATACTTCGTCCGATTCGTATTGCTTTTCAGCTGATCATTTCAATTTTCTTGCATGCAATACAAAATTTCAGACATTCAAACGTTGCTTGCATCCATCAAGATATTGGTTTTCTATTTCAGATCTATTCACAGGTTAATTGATACAGAATTATTCAGTCATCTGTACACTGTTGAAAAAAAGGTTTTTATTCAGTTTGTAAACATTTTTATGTGCCCTTCTTTTAAATAGTGAAACAAGAATCAATTGAGATAGTTTGACGATAAGTTATTTTCTAGTAGCACATAAAAGTGAGTGACGTGTCGAATATACGTTAGACATCAAATTATCAGTCGAACTATCTTTCGTAGAACTCATTAGAAGTTGTTTAGTGAGAAGAAGAAATTTGACAATAGCGCAACGCCTGAATTTGTTACTAGTCATTATAAATATCGATCGTTAAAATCTGGCTAGATCATATTTCATAGTTGATGTGCATCCCGATTTGACAAACTCACTTATCAACAGACTGACATAAGTTTAAAAGGTTCGAATGGAAGTAAAAGTCTAGTTTATTTTGTCCCGAAAAGAAACGTGCTTGAAAAATATTGATTTGTAGCATACTGAATATTTTCTATGACTGTCAGGACGAATTTTACACATTTTATATTTTTGTGTTAATTGATTTAATTTTAAGATAGCATCATCGTCATCAATGATTCAAAGAATTATGATGATTTTAGAGTAACTACTTGGTCTTAATGCGAACATTTCTAAGCCGTTCATTTTGAGTGACCAACAATAAAAAAAACATAGAATTCCTTGAAAGTAGTATGTTTTGATTTGTTGGTTAATTTTTTGCCTAAAGATCTTCAACTATACGGTGAATTCGAATAGACGCAATAGTTACTGCCGAAACCTTCAAACTTATATTTCAGAAATGTTTTGTAGCCAAGCTTGGCTCCAGAAATGCAGCTCTTTTGTTTTCTTCATGAAAATCTTCATGAATCTCATCAGCTGCCAAATCGTCTTTTTATACTTAGAATGTTCAAATGCTTCTAAAATTAAATAGTTTAGTTTTCTAGATCTTTTGAAATTTAGTGAAATTCAATTGTTCATCTCACAAGAATACACTTCAATAGTATTAAATTAATCATGGGTGAAAGTATTACATTACGGTAAATATCTAAAATTTTGATTGATAGCTTTTAGCTGCATAATCAAATTCTTATTCGTTTAGACGAGGCTCATTCTTTGGCATCGGAAATCCTCTGTTGGATGTTAGTAAAGAAGTGGATGAAGATTTTCTCGAACGGTACGATACACTAGTATAGTAAAGCTCACAAAGTTTCCTAATTCGATTATGATCTATTGAAGGTATAAGCTCAAAGAAAATGAAGCAATATTGGCTCGTGACGAACATAAAGCACTGTGAGATCGTGATACGGAAGATATGGATGACTTTCTCTTTTCTTTCCAGCTTTCGAGCGTTGAATAAACAAGGACGTCTTGAAATTGGAGGTTCATCACAAAATATCATGAGAACTATTGTGGTTAGTAGGAGTTTATTGTTTTCTATAGATTCCAGAGGCAGTGATTTGACAAAACCGATATAGGACGCGAGCTTCAAAACACATATCGTGTACTATATTTCGTTGAAAAACGCAGTTTTGTTTCAACCTAGTGCATCAAAGAAAAGTTATAAAGGACGAGACTGATACTCTTTGCATTTTTAATTTTCGAGATTAAATCAATACTGACGTAAAAGGAAAACTCTACGTAGTCAAACTTGAGATTTGATTTTCCTAGTGGTTTCTTCAACAAAAGCAACTTGCTTCGTACATGGGATGTGTCGGCGATGATTTCGAGAAACAGAATTTGATGCAATTAGCTGAATCGGCCGGTCTCGATGTTAAATATCAAACACATGCCAAATTAACAACAGGACGATGCGCTGTATTAATCAATTCTCGTGACCAGTGAGTATACTTCATGCGTCGTTTTGTTATTTCTCATGCTATTTTCTCGTTTATGCAAGAGTTCGAACCATGGTTGCCAGTCTGGGTGCATCGGAGTCGTTCACAGCCGATTTTCTTGACGAGAGAGAAAATTGGGGTTTAATCGAACAAGCGAAAATTCTTTGCTCCGAGGTAAGTACCTCGCAAAGGATTTATTCTTCAACGTCACATTATCAATAGAGAAATAAGCCTTGAACAAGTGCTACAAATGTTTTAGTGTATTCATGACTAAAGCGTAATGCAAATTGTTGAATCTATGCACTTCGTCAAGTTTGAGTAATTGGAAAGGCACGAGCTCATTTTCAGCTTTGCAATCCATAGTTGAGCTTTACTGCGAAAAAGTCGAAAGTTACACACTACAAGAAAATACAACTTATCTGCGTGTGAACTATGCACTTAACATGTTATTTTGCATTAGGAGTACTCAAAAACCATTTCTTGAATTTTCGTCGGTCAAACAGATTACAAGAGATCGTTCGTTGAGTAAAACAGGAGTGTCTATGCTGAACAAACGCAGTCGTCATCGAACTAGGCACATCCACACTGTAGTGGCTTGTAGTGGTCTCGTCGCAATGAGACGAACTTATCATAGGGTCAAATACAATATCTGAATTGATACGGTTGAACACCATAAATGAGCCGGTCTTAAGTGGATTTTTTTTAATAGTTTTTGTGAGTACTGAAGCTGACTTATTTTGCTGGTTTTTAACGATATTCATAGTGCCAATGATCGAAAGATTTGAATCTAAAAGTTTTCTGATTGATATAACTTCGATGGGATTCGAAATCCTAGCTCTAAAAATTGATCAACACTCTCTTACCTCGAAGATTAAAGTTTCATATCATGTTGAATGAATTTATTATACTCACGAAAATTCAGTCAGATAGTGCTGCCAGTGTTAATACTAGATCTTTTTTCTTGAGAATTTCGGCTCACTTTTCTGACATAATTATAGAGTACTTTGACAAAATCCCAGAAATCACCAGTTTTCCTCTTCAAATGTGTGTTCTTGCTATTAGAAGTCTCAAAAATTATATGATATTAATATTGTTTATCTATGTATGAAGAACTACTGATTGTGAAGTTAATCCATGTAACGCATCGGCTGTTCATCGGTTAAAATTAAAAAATTTCATTGATTCAAATCTCAATATGTACTCAAGCCAGTTTAGTTTTTTTGGCTAGATATCACTTGTTTGTAATTAATATTTTTAAAAAGTCTTGTAATAAGCTACTTAGTAAAGAAAAACATCGAAGTATGCTAACATGAGTAGTTCACTATGAATATAGATAACTAAAAAGATTCATCATCATTCTCATAGTCAAATTTCGAGATAAATCGAAATCATTTACGAAAATGTGCTTCGTCTCTTGCTTGCTGTCTGTATAGAATTTTATGCTGTAGCTGTAAAATGAATATTCTTCGAAGTGTTCCTGAGAACATCAAGATATTCACTGATCTACATAATACATTTTTTGATTATTTTAAAACATTATCAACTAGAAGAGTCATCTACTATGCGATTGAACATTCTAATTAATGGGAACAGTACAGAATAATGAACAGTTTGCATTTCAGCAGAAAAGTTGTTGTTATGTTACAGTTAATTTGGTTTAGATTTATTTCCATTTAACTGAAGATTGTAGAGTTTCATTTAGAATAGATTTCAGTAAATTAGGTATGCATCAGTGCCTGTTTAGGACTGGGGACTGGATACCGGGTCCGAATGGGTGTCAATATCCCTCAATTCATAATCCAATCTATACGGTTACCCTTTGTACGTAACTTTTAGGTATATAGAGTTAGGAGTGAATGAGGTATGCACGAATATCTAATTCACTAGCTGCCAGTCTGACTAGGTATCTGTTGAAATGATCTAGGACTCGATCAATAGTTAGTCACTGAATTATGCTAATACATTATACTATCTAATCTTAAAAATGAGTTGAGTTATATAAATACCCAGTCCAACTGGTTGGCTCGATCGGACCGGTACCCAATTGGACTGGTCACCAGTCGGAACTGTACCCAGTTAACTGACACTGGTGCATAACTACAAGAAATCATCTTCTATTCTTGATTTTGTATTCCTGATCAGATCTTTCATCGTTGTGAGAAAATCTGTGATGTTATATTCGTGCTAGAAAATTATATTCGAAAACATAATGCAAAATGTTAGTTTGGCGTCAGAATTAATTAGTGACTGGTGTGAGAAGAGTATAGCATTACTAGAACTCCAGTAGCTAATTATATACGAGTGACATTATTTGAAAATGAACTATATTCATATAGCATTTGAAACATTTTCACAAATTCGATTGCCAGTAAGATGAAATTTTGATTCAGGCTCATACCTTAGGAAGAGATACTCGAGTTCTGCAATTTGTGGCGTACTTCGAATGATGTATTTTTTCTCGTTCTCATGCCAAGTAAATGAAATTGAGTAGAAAAAGTGCTAATTTTTCAGCGAGTGATTTTTATCCAAGGTTTATCAGGGAAAAAAATCGAGTTTTAGGTTTGTTATTGAATGTTTGTTATTGGTGATTGATTTGAAGATGATCCTATACGTTTTCTTACGACTAAACTATGATGCAGTTGCTCAACTAGAAACAATCTAGTAGGAGAATTTTCATCATAAATTAATATGAGCTTTTGAAATAAATAAAATAAGTAGAAAAAAAATGACAAAATGTTTAAGAACTTTGAAAAATTTAGTTTTAGAAAGAAGAATTACAAAGAAGAAAAAACATAGAAATTGTATCAGCAATACTAAAACTTTGGTACTCGATTCGAATTCAGTATTCTCGAAAACTCTCTGCTTGAATTCATGTCACAAAAAAAACGAAGTTTATTTACAATGCAATAATTTTATGTGTTGTAGCAGAATGAAATATGAAAGACACTTTACCATAGAATCAGCTTTTCATAAAGTTCCTCTGCAGATAAGAATTTTTTCCTTGAGTAAAAATAAATACGAATACAGAGCAATATCCTATGATTGATTGATATCTGATACAGTGAATTGTACAATACAAGTAACATAGCCCTGCTAGTAAAAAACAAGAAACGACATGCAATTATGCTATACATATAATTAAAAAAAGCAAACAATAGTTTGAATTTTACTCTTTTTTTCTTTCAGGGTTTCTTTTTGGTATCATGTCGTGAAGCATTCATGCGTGTATGTGAACATGCATTCAAAGCAGGCAAAATTTTCAGCATGACACTGTCAGCTAAATATATATGTGATGATCCAATTGGAGTTCGTCTATTGAGTGCGTTACCTTACGCCGATATAATTTTTGGATACGAGGACGTAAGTTACTATATGGCATGAATACAAAAAAGAATAGGAACTCTCTTTTAAAGGAAGCCAAAGTTTTGGCGAAAACTCAGCTCAACGTTCAGGTTCACATAATAGGAATCAATCAAATATCACAATATAATGTATTGCATATTGTAGTCGCCGAACTTAAATGCTGTTCTAGAAGCCATTCGTGACACTCCTAAATGGAATCGAAGCCGACCACGAGTGGTCGTTGTGACGAAAATTCCTGATCGCACAACAGTTGCAACAGGTTAGACGATTTGCTTGTCCTTTTATTTGGTGATTTAACATAGATAAAATGTTGTTGAAGTTGATGGCGTTAAAGAATATAAATGGAAAAAGCCACCGAGAATCATCGATACACATGGATGTGGCGACGCATTAGCTGGAGGTATACCACTTGATTCCATTCTGTATCCTTCTATAATTTTTCATTAATGTAAATATTTTCAGGATTTCTTGCATATTTGGCTTTGGGCAAGACCATCGATCAATGCGCCAATGCAGGCATCTATTGTGCCTATGAAAATTTGCAACAACTTGGTTGTCAATTCCCACCTAAACCATCCTATAATGGCTAGCTGTTTATTAATAAATCAGCAAGCAATGAAAATAAATATGACCTTGTTGATATTGACTTCTAGATAACGTAGACAAATCTTCTCAATTTAAATAAAGAAAAAGTCAATTTTTCAATAAATTTTCAACTTTTGACAATGATACATTTAGAGGATGAACTCAATCTCGTTCTTCATCAAATATTTTTCGAATCAAAATGGATCGAATGACTGTAATTGTCAGTGACCGCATCTGTCATTAGGATACTTGTACTGTATATTTGTAACAAATAATAGATATCATTCAGTAAGCTCTAAGATAAAGACGTAAAAAACATACCATTGGAACATTTCGAATGTAATCTAATATATATATATATTTGCAAGGATAACGTTGAATAATTTTAACCGACATCATTGAGTTTAGTTCTTGCAATGATCTATGCAGAGAAAATCTGATGGAATAAACAAGTATCTATGAATTCTTCAAGATAAATTAGTTCTATATTTTTCTTTAGGAAAAGAAAAAGAAAACCATCAATCGAGCTATGTATTAAAAGCTCTATTTTTATATTATCGCAAAAATTAAGAAAATAATTAACAATGTTCACAATCTCATCTGTATCTAAATGTTTTTTTCTATTTTTCTTTGCTCTTAAATAGAGATTTCATTGTATAACATACAATAAATATTCATAGTATTCTGTGTCAAGTCTTTGAATCAACAATCCATCAGAATAGTATACTATCGAAGCTTAAGTGCATGAATTCAATTTTTTTTTCTCAATTTTACTAGTATTTGTGGCCCATGAAGATAGTATACATTAGTTATCTAACAAAATGCTTCATGAAATAATTTCATTGTAACTGCTTAAGAATTTGTTTTTTCCAAACGTTTTTCTGCAAACATATATTTGATTATGCGTCTTAGGGTGTGATTGTGCATCTAGGTCATATCCACATTATTGGTTTCACACATAACAGAGTCCTACAATCGTTTTTCACTAGGAAAACGACGGTTGAAAACAGAATACAGTTATGAAAGCGATAGCTATTTGTGGTCTGTATACCTTCACTTAATTCTTCATATAACGCCTCGGCATCTGCAGATCATTTTTACTAAAATATAATTCTCTTAGTACAAGCATTGTTGTAATTTTACTTCTGTGATCTACTCTCAAGTACAATCATTTATTCAGTAATGGTTGCCAAGTGAAAAATTTTTGCTAATTTTAATCGAATTATTCTGCAATAAAATCAAAATTAAAATCGATTGATAATTTTCATAATCGTTGATCATGATGTAATCATTACTTGATATTGTTACTTATTCAGTGTGAAATTTTCGGATTAAAATTGATTATTTTGCAACGAAATCGAAATTATCAATCGATTTTTATTTTGATTTTATTGCAGAATAATTCGCTTAAAATTAGCGAAAATTTTTCACTGGGCATGAGCCGGTTTTAATCCTATGATTTTAAACGAATAGCGATTTGAAAAGGTAAAAATATTTTGAAACACCTAGAGTTGATGAATTACGTGGTCGGGTACCGAATATAATTTTTAATCGGTGACAAATTGTGTCATTGTTTTCAAATTGGGCACCCGGACCCATTCTTTGTTCTGATCGGATACTGGTTACCCAATCGGATTGTAGGATACTAATCGAGGATGATCACCAAAATATACCCATATCAAGGTCTGTGTCGATTTAGAGACTGAATTGTAGATATGAATCAGATTTCTTTTTCATTCATACAAGCACACCATGCATCGTACCTGCACATACTATTTTATCAGTAATGTCAATAATAGTCCATCAAGATAATGAAGCACGTTTGAAAATGCTAATAACGAACTTTTTTGTTCCTATTCTATTAGACAAAAAGTTTTCAAAAAAGAAGGTAACCGAACGAAAAAGTAAAATAAAATAATAAAAATAAACCGACACACTTCTCGTATCCTATTTTAACCAATACTACTCATGATGTTGTAAAAATTACTTGGTTTTCTTTAATTTTGAAATCTATTTGTATAACATTGAGAAAATTTCGTTGTAGCCGTGATCAGTTCAGAAGACTTGTATGAATTCAGATAATGATTATTTACGGGATTTAAATGTTACCATGCACAGACATACTAAATTGTTTACAAACAAGAATATAACTCTAGTGTCAAGTTGTAACATTAGAATTCCGACTAAGTCGTTTAGTTAAAGCATTCTTTTTTCAGTTACATATTGTTTTGAAAATTATTTCAGATTGAGAAATTATTTAGTTAAGCTTCATAGTGAACTACGTAAAATACAGTTGAACCTTTTTCCTTATTAAAAAGTAACAAAGAGTATAACTGCCTAGCATAGAAAGATTGCTCTCATCATTATTCATGATAACATCACATTTTGTAGTATATACATTAAGGTGAGCTCAGGTTCTTTTATCAATCTCTTCTATATGTTTTCTTCAAATAAAACAGTAAAATAGTTTTGTGTAGTTTACTTATGCCTCGTCTAAAAATTGTCATTGAAAAATACTTCGATTTTATTATGCACGATATTTTACAACTGGATGACATCACTATTTTAGAAATGTCGTTAATGGTGATATATACACAGGTTATTGATGTAAAATCAAAATAAACATGGCAATAAATTCAAAATTAGAATTGAAAACTTACCGACTTGATATTGATATTCGTAAAATACAGCATATCTATGGAAAAACTGATAAAATACTTTTTCGTGGTGAATGGATACGAGAAAAAGAAGATCAATGTTTAATCGTTGAATTGACTTCTGATATAGGTAAGCGTGAAGCTTTCTTTTATAATGAATTAAATGGTCATGCTCATATTATTCGTACATTTGGTTCAATTGAAAATCATAATAATTTTATCATATATGTACAAGAATACACCCAACATAATGATTTAGCTGGATTATTATTTGATAAACCTCTATCACAAACAATATTGATCGAAATCTTTTCACAGGTGGCTGATGCAATGAGTTTTATGGCTAGAAAATCTATTGTGCATGCTGATTTAGGTTGTCGAAATGTTCTTGTATTTCGATTAGATCCACAAGTACCAAAAAATAATTTAGTTAAACTAACTGATTTTGGTCTTGCACGCTCATCTAATATGTCGATTGATTTTAAATATCAACCTATTATTCCAAAACGGTATTGTGCATTAGAAATCCTTCAAAATACTAATCCGTCGAGTTATACAGAAAAATCTGATGTTTATTCAATGGGTGTTTTAATGTGGGAAGCTTTATCAAACAGTGAAATTCCTTATTCATATATATCTGATGATGATCTAGTTGTGCAAGCTAAATTAGCTCATGAACAATTAAGCCCACCACGTATTTGTGATCATCAACTTTGGAAGCTTATGAAATCTTGTTGGGTGTATGATAGAAATTCACGACCAAACTTTGAGGACATAAAATATGCATTATCCGTCATTAAACCTTCTGAAAGTTCAAATGTTAAAGAACCGAATTCATCATATAAGTAAGAGGATTCTCTTCATTTCAAGTTCAACAGATTCTTATTCGTCAGTATATATTAAATTTCGTTTTCGTACATGAAGAGATTTTAAATCCTCAAAAATTCATTGAAAAATTCGATACTTTTTTTGAAACACCACTCTCTCTGTTTAATGACTTGATTGCTTTTCTTTTTTTTTCTTAGACTATCGGCAGACTGCGCCTTTAAACTTAATGTTCATGTGTCACAGAAGGATTTTCTTGGTGGCAAATTCCGTCAAATATATGAAGCTCAATGGAAATCAGGAAAAAGATCAGAACCAATCGTTTTGATTAAAATGAATGAAATGCCAACCGACTATGAAGTACTATTCTACAAAGAAAGTAACAATCATCAGCATATCATTCAAACATACGGATTTATTGAAAATAATGTGAATTCAATTATGATACTTCAAGAACGAGCACCTCATGGTCATCTGCAAGACTTGCTAATAAACAGTAGATTCCAGCCAACCTCAATGGTACTCGTCGCCATTTTCTTACAGATTATTGATGCAATGATTTACATCATTGGCAAAGGCATGATACATGGTGATTTGCGTTGTTCAAATATTCTTGTCTTTCGAATGGATTCATTTAAACCTGAAGAAAATTTTGTTAAACTGACGAATTTCGCTTCGGCACGACCGATTAAACCATCTTCATTCGAGGATACAGAGTTGACAATTCCAACTGGATATCTTGCACCAGAGATTCTTCGAAGTGTAGGTCGAATTAATTATTCGGAATTATCCGATGTTTATTCGATGGGAGTATTAATGTGGCAAGCTTGTTCACAAGGAAAACCTCCGTATGATTCTTCCACATTGAATAATGAGATTCGACAGAAGAAGTTAAATGGTGAAATATTACCTAGACCATGGATGTGTGATAAACAAATCTGGCCTATTATTAAAAAGTGTTGGGGAAATGATCCTGAATCACGATATCCATTTCAAGAGTTGCAAACGAAACTGTTGAGCCTCAATCTCGAGTAAATAACTCGAGTTCACATACCTAAACCTATGTTCATTCCGAAATAGGATGTTCTTCATTGCAGTATGACTATTATCATTTAAAAGAAACGATCAATTTTCATGGAAATCTAATGATATTTGACTTCTAGACCTCTAACAAAATTAATCGATAAAGATACCTTTTTTCTTTCGATCTATACAAAGTAGAAATCTAACGAATTAGTTGAAGTTTTTGAGCTAGTGGAAGAACAACGCCTAATCATATTGAATCCAGACTATTTGACTAAGAAAGATATTTTAAGAAATCACAGATAAGCTAGAGGAGTCTACCACATATGATCATCAGAAAAACAGAATTTTTCCGCTAGATTATGTAACTTAGAAGTCAAATTCAAATATAGAGTAGATTTATTGTATCTTTGTCGAGAATTTCAGTATAGAGCTGATCTTATTAATGAATTGAATTTCGATAGAATCTGTTAGCTTTGAGATTTCTCTCTTCTACGCAGAAAATCACAGGTCTCTGGAATATTCCATTAACAATTGATTTGAAAACATGGAACGGAGATTGCATACTATGAGGAATGAACATTTATGCAACAAAATATTATAGCGCTATATAGATATGTTGATTGTCAAGATTATAATGTTTGACTCTTTATTTATAAAGACTAGAATTTCAATATGAACTTCATGTGGACGTTAAAATGCGCGACAGACTGTATGGTAGACCTGGACATATAATTTATGATGCAGAATGGACAAGAAAGAAAAAACAGGCGATTATATTAATTCTAATAAATACAGAAACAGCAGAACGTGAAGTTTCATTTTGTATTGAGCTTAGTTGTAACAGAAATATTGTTCAAACCTTCGGTTTAGTAAAAGATGATCATCAATCGATAATGTTAATACAAGAGCGTGCTTTGCACGGAAATTTACTAACAGTGTTACAAAGTAAAATATTTAAACCATCAGCAAAAATACTACAGACAATATTTTCTCAAATTGTTGATGCTATGATTTATATTGTCGAGAATGATATTATCCATGGGGATTTACGTTGCGCTAATGTTTTAGTCTTCAAAATGAATCAGTATGAAGCGAAAGAAAATCATGTTAAACTAACAAATTTTGCTTTAACTTGTACAAATGATCCAACATTCAAAAACAATCAACAAACATCTGATTCAATTCGATATGCTGCACCAGAGATTGTTGAAAATAGAGAACAGCAGAATTATTCTGAATTATCCGATGTTTATTCGATGGGTATTTTAATGTGGCAAGCCTGTGCACAAGGGAGTATACCATACGGAATTGATAGAATTGGGAATGATATTCGACGTCAAAAGCTGAACGGTGAGAAATTGTCGATACCAATGGAGTGTGATAAAGATATATGGAGCATTATGGAAGATTGTTGGTATATGGAGCCCCTATTACGATACAATTTCAAAGATATGAGACAACGTTTGTCTCAGGCCAACATTAAGTAAGCAAACTTTATCAGTAGCGACGATATGGTACCAGGTAGTACATAATTATCAAGAATTCAATACATTGAAATTTTCATAGTGTCTGAGAACTTCAAGACGAGATATGCTAGTTACATTGATTTTTCTCACTCGTTATAGAAACAATTAAGGATTGGAGTCATTTTCGTCTAATAATAGTCTCAGATCTTATGAATAGTTTCGTAATATAGATGTTGCATTCATCAAATACTAATACATGTTTCACACTATGAAAAATTCTCGAATAATTTCAACTAGCCGTCATTCAGTTGTGTTAGCTGTCTTATTACTTTATTCACTACAGTTGCTGAACAGCTGTCACTCATCGATATCCATGCGTTAGTAGATATATTCCGTTTTGGACACGATAACAAATACATTAGAAAAACGAAATCAGATATATAGAAAAAGTTCTACCGAGATTGTGAGAAGTAATGAATTTATCTAATCGATGGCTTATCATTCTAAATTTGTATGACGATAGGCTTGAGACTGAGATTCTAAATTGGATGCGATTCAGTTTGATGTAGGGGGCGGGGGAATAAAATATGGACTTGTAGACAGATTTTATGCATATTATAATCAGTGACCATAAAACAGGAGGGTTTTTTTTATACAACTATGAACTAGTTTATCATTCTTAAGCTCAAATTTGTTTTGATTAAGTTCACTTCCGCTTGCCTCTATTTTTGAAGCCCAAGATTTTCAACCATCTTCAGGTGAAAAAAATTCAAATATTCTATTTAATTTATAGGCCATTAGAAACTTATGACTATCAATTGGATATTGATATCAGAAAGAAGAATCGACTTAGGGGGAGATTTTATGAGGCTGAATGGATACCAGAAAGAGATCCATCTGTTGTTCTATTGGTCATGAATAAAGAGACAGGAAAACGTGAAGCTTCATGGTATTTGAAGTTGCGCTCTCGTGAACATATTATAAATACGTTCGGCTCTGTTGGAAATAATGAAGGATTGTTTATGCTATTGCAAGAACATGCCATTCATGGTAATCTTCAGAAATTATTATACAATGAACATTTCCGACCGACAAACGAAGTCCTCATTGCAATATTTTTACAGATTCTTCATACTATGATTTACATTGATATGTGCGGAATTACAATAAATAATTTATGTTGTTTAAATGTTCTCGTCTTTCAAAGGCACACAACAAATCCATCGAATAATCTGGTTAAATTAACTAATTTCAGCATGGTACGTGAAAAAGATTCTTTATGCGTCGAGAACAAATTAACACCCATTCCAGTACAATATTGTGCTCCTGAAATTCTCAAAAGTACAAATGAATCGCTTTATACTGAAGCGTCCGATGTTTATTCATTTGGCATTCTAATGTGGGAAGCTTTCTCAGACGGAGCAGTACCTTATGGGTTTCACACAAACAATTATGATGATGTTCGAAAAAGAAGACTAAATGGTGAGCAATTGTCACAACCAAAGAAATGTCAAAATCAAATCTGGATCGTGATCGAATTTTGCTTGCTGCGGAACCCTGAACAGCGAAACACTATGGCAGAGATAAAGTCCAAACTTTCAGAAATCGATCTCAAGTAAGTAATATATAACTGTCGATTAGATCTTTTATCAACAATTTACATTGCTCTAAGCTTGACAGTAATTTGCATCTATCTCTTTGACTCATCAAAACATATTTTCATCAAATGCATGACATTGATAGATTGTTATCTTGTCTCTACATCTTATGTTTAACTACCCATGATATATTCGTTACTATTGGCAGGATGATTCAAGATATTTATAATAACACTTGTCTTGAATCAATTCATTGGAATAATTCTGATTTTAAAGATAATCAGAAACCATCCATAAGCAATGTAATTTTCTGGCTTACATTTTATACTTTTTTCGTTTTACGAGGTCTAACAGAGCAGAGTCTGGCTTGGAAGTTCGATGTGAAATGCATGAAAATAATCTTTATAAATATATGTATATACTTTTAAATAGATCTACTCCCGTCAGGAACAGGCAACCATCTCAAAGTCGACATCCATCACTCCAAAGACGAACTCGTGAGGTACGGATAAAAGTATTTGTCTCATTAAGTTATAAGTCATATTGAAGGAACCATATCGACATCAAGCTTGTGTAATTGATGAACAGTATGCAAATTCTTGTTTTCCTCCACAAATATCATAGAATTTTGTTCGATTTTCTGTATAGACCGATTCTCAAGATTCAATGTCGTTATTGTCGCCAAGGTTTTACGTGGGATATACTAGATCTGCATGAAGTACAGAAGAAATAATTTATTTCATTCATTTTTATACTCTTTTTTTTGTTTCAGCAATTCTGCTTACGACTGACCCGTCCAGCTTCACATGAATCCAATTCACCTAGGTAATTAAGCTGTTTGTTTCTACTGTAAGTATTCGTATAATATATGCAAGAAACACTTTTGTTTTAGTACATGGCAACGATTTTGTTCATGTTTACCTTGTTTTCGTACAAATTAATGATGTTCTGAAAATAAAACGAACTAAACTCTACGTTATGGAAGTTACATGTAAATGATTGAATCTGTGTTTTTCGCACTGTAAATATTTAGTGATGTTGAGTAGTGGTATGAGTTTCACTTCCTATTCAAAGTCAACAAAAATTATGATCCCTATGAATACTGTAAAGCTGATTTCTGGATAACAGTTTTACTTGCTGCAGTCGATCTGTTGAATAGAGCTAATTGTCGAGATTGTCTCATTGCTCCGTAGATTCAACCACATAAGCAGTTTATTTTAGCCCTTTCTCACAAGTGAACGAATTCATGTTTCTTATTTGATTGAATTGTTGACAATAGCATGGATGATAAAGCGCATTAGCGATGCCACGATTTCCCCGTGTCCAATATGGCAGAATATTGATATCGCTCAGTATCGCTTTTGATTCCTCTAACATTTAATCGATTAACTAGAAAAGTTACATAGTCGCTCATAACGATACATGAAAAATTGTTCCCAATTAGTCTGTGTTTAGGGCACTATAGACGAAAGATATTGGTGATTCTACTGTTACCATGAAGAACTACGCCCGATGTACTTATTATATAGTCGAGTTGTACTGTCATGAATATCGTAATTGAAATTCAATAGATAATCCTAGAAAGAATCTTCTTCTCTATAGTGTTGTCAATAGAACTCTGTTCTATATGAAACATGGACCAGAGTAAATCGACTTCCTCACCATTCCACCAAAAAAAAGTTGAACATGAAATGATTATGTAAGATACTCAGAAGATGACGTCTGAAATAAACGGGCCGTATTTAGAGTTACGTACTACCAGCAATACGATAGAAATGAAAAGGAAAATATTTTGAAAATGTTAATATCATGCATATGAGTAATCTCTGCTTGATTTAATGGTGGCTTCACATGGTTGAATCATCTTCACTGGAATCATCGGAGATGATATCAATGTTTTCTTAGTTCTATCATTGAATCTAGTTACTTCTAGTACTCCATTACTATGTTCTCCGATCATAATGGTTTTCATTGTATCTCCTAAAAATGAATCCGTGAATATAATTCCAAGACTTTCGACATCACTCACATTTCCCATTCATGATAATATAGTGACAGTCACGTTGATAATTACTTGTTTTCGCATTGAATAACTGCATTTTCAAATTGTAAGATAGAAAAAAAAAAGGGTGGGGTGGGACTATTTAATCTTATTAACAGATCTTATGTTGCATGAAAACGAGCTCCAACAGTCTCATCATTGAAAATCAGCAGTAATAAAACAAACATTTGACCAATCGATATCTCATATCCAAGATTCAGTATTTTAGAAATTGATTAAAACGAGTTTTTGGTTACTCTTATGCAGAAGTAAGATGTTTCTTATCTCTTTCTAACACTCTTTTGAGATGTAAAAATTAAATGAAAATATTCTTTCTTGTAGAATTTCATTGACCAGTTTACATAGGCGGCGCGCCAGCAATGCGAGGGGTAGCAATAAAAAGTTATTGCTACCCCTAGTAGAACGTATTCAGATAGTTGTCAAAAGAGCGTTTATATCCTATTGAACTCACTTTACTTTCTTGCAAGACTATTTTGATCGTGTTGTTAAATGATGATGAAGTAAAACAAATTTCTCAATTCTATAATATGAATTATGATGAATTAAGAAGTGAACAACGAATGTACAAATTAGCACTATGTGAAAAAAAACAACTGACATTAAAATGTGCAACAAACGTTTTTACGGAACATAGTTTTCATCAATCACTTAATACCATGAATGATTTACTGAAAATATTATGGACAATTCCAGTTAATACATGTGAATGTGAAAGAAGTTTTTCTTCCTTAAGACGACTTAAAACATACATTCGCAGCTCAACAGGCCAGGAAAGATTATCAAGTCTATCGTTAATACATATTGAACGTACGTTTGACATTGATATAGATACTATTATTACTGACTTTTTATCGAAAAATCAAGAACGAAAAAAAGTATTTTGAAAATAAATAAATAAATTATGTATAAGTTTTGAAATCGAAAGCTTTTTAATAAAAAGTTTTATAACTATTATTATCAGTTTTATATATTTATTGCTACCCCTAGAAATTTTGGCTTGCGCCGCCCATGCCAGTTTATGTTAAATTAACATTTGACGTCATCAGAATCTACGAAGGATATTTTGAAAAACAACTTTTCATTGTAAAGTACACAGATGCTGGGTTTAGCGAGCCCCTTAAACTACCCAGCAAATATTGGATGGTGGAAGTGAAAGTGCTTTACTAGCAGTACCACGTGGACGATCACTACACGACCGGATAGGCCTATCGATTGAAAACGAAGGACGACCGGTAGATGATGGTTGTCATTAACGGATCGATTATTCCTATTGGTGGATAAGTAATGCCAGAGGTACCATGCTCAATTTTACATTTTTTTATGGCCGTTGTTGGCAGGAACATCATGTCACGATCTACGTACACTGGGCCAGTGTCACTGACCCGCACTCATTTTCACAAGCAAGTATTATGGTTTCTTTTTTACAAGGTAATCTTAGAGAGTATTTAATCTTCTAGAACCGACAATCGGTTTTATATTGCAAATGGCTGAATTTAAGAAGCAAACGTTCCAGAGTTTCTGGAAACTGGTCGAAAAGTTATGCATTCCTTTGCATCAAGGAAAATAGTACATCATATTGACTGCGGAATTTATTCCAGTCTTCTGTGCGTTGTTATCTGTGGCATCTAGAAAGATCTTTCTTATAGTTACTTTGTTCTTTCATGTGGATGCTACGAATTGAAATGTCTTTGTGATTCTTTCTAGTTGTTTATAAATAAGATTTATTGTGCATCTGTTGAACAATTATGACATGCGTATATATTCTTTTCCTTGTTTGAAAGCTTTAGGACTTGAAGAGTCTTGTATTATTCTTACCAGAGCCTAAATTGGATACTCTTCTTTATGTGTTCCTTGTGTATACTGATAAAAAGGTGAAATTATGGTTCATGTGATATGGTTTGTGACACACCTCAATCAACGATATTCCCCCTCTGTTTTCAAGTCTTAAGTTAAGGTACTCTGTAGTTGAACATATAGATTCCAAAAATTCTATATTAGTATTAAGTCCATTCAAAAATTTTCAAGCCCCAAAAATGTATATCCTAGTGTCCAATTTCGAGATTGAGGATTCTACGAAGCACATGTAGGGGGTTCGCTGCTGTAAGTCTAAGTGACAAGCTCATCGCTCCTGCTCTCATTTTTTTTTTATTGTATGCTTCGTCTAAGCAGAAATAATTATTGGTCATAGCAAATTTAGGAAGAGTTCATATGATTGCGTTTTTGACAATCTCGGTCTGTTTCATACCAGACGTTTCCATGAGTCTCTTGATGATTGTTACACATTTCTTCTTGTGGAATCACTGTAGACAAATAATTGACATTCATTGTATTGAATAGTGACGCTGATGTAAGATAATCGGCCGACCGTCGTTCAGCTCGTTTTATTAATTGGACTTCATTCGGAATGATTGTATTGAGAACCAGTTTATGCAATGGTAGCCTCAGTAATTAATCTAACCATCTAGATATTACGATGGCTGCAGACTTGAGAACTGATGCAATCGTTTGTTTCTCTGTTTCAGGTAAGAAATATAGATGTACTAGTTCAGCCTCATTTGCATTAATTTGTAGTTGTTCATATTGTTTTTGCGTGATATGTTTATTGACTCATAGAGCAAGAAGAAAATAAATTAGCCGTTCAACCAAAGATTCGAGTGGGTTTGTTCTATCCAATTCTTATTATATGCGCCTAAGAGGCATTGCACCTAAGCCACGACCAATTCCTGTAGAACCTTGCGCAATGACTGTTACCGATAGGGCTGATATTTTTATAGCAAATAGGCCTAACATATTTAGGAATAAGCTGAAAATTTCAGCTGAAACAGATAAACCATTCTGGAGATATAGATGTTGCAAGCATGTGGAGGTAGGCTATATTTTGAGTACTTTTCAGAGCAACACTTTTGAGTAAATTTGCATTTTCTAAACAGCGATACGAGTTATAACAGAGATTTTTTTATCATAAATACTATCGATGTTGGGCTACATTTCCATGCTAATAAAAGTTCCTTATCGTCGAACATTTTTGGATCGCTGCTGTAGGTCCTCTCCAAAAGCAGTGAACTCGTCGATTAGACAAGTTGGTCGGATCAGCACAGTAGAATAAATTGATAATAGTCTCAGTTGAAAGAGCACATCAAAATACATCGATTCACGTTTCCAAAACTTTGTGATATTGAACTTCGGTAGCAGAAATTTCTCGAATAAGACCAAAAATACCGCAAATCACACTTCATTCTAAGTACGAGAAAATTAATTTTTTCATCAAATGCATTGTTACTATATTGCAAATGAAAGCCCACATCG
>OENT01001267.1:0-50383 GCA_900239685.1 Rotaria macrura | reverse complement strand
ATGGAAATCCTGGGAATCCGAAAATCCTGGGAATCCGAAATCCGCCTTTTCCCCCTTGACCTAGATAGTGGAACGGAATGAGAAAGAAAAGTAAACTATTTTCTCTCATCCAGCTATCTCCGTCTTCTGTTCCACTATCTAGGTACTATCAAGAAGAAAAACAAAAGAGAAGAAAGAGAGATAGTATGATCATTCTGATCATTCATCGCTTTTCCATTCTTGTCGATTGTACATGTATCTAAGAAATCAAACTTTTATATAACATAAATAAATTTCTGAAGAAGCTGTTGCTAGACAGCGAAACGTCAATAACAAGTATAAAACACAAGAAAGGGAAGAATTCATTAAAACTTATTAGACAAGCGATGCAAGAGTAAAACTATAATTGAAACTATCGAGTGACGACCTTTCTTTTCGTGATTAGTAAATAAAAATGGACGTCTTAACTATAGAATCTAATTTCTAATTTTATCACTTCAATGTACCAAGTTCTTGCAAACTATAGCTTTTAGTAATGACTACTATACAATAGATAGTCGTCGATATTTTAAGGACCTTTCAATATGCGGATCTTTTTCTCAGGTTCTTGATATAGTTTTCGTGTCATTTCAACGCAGTTGCATAATTATTGGCAATACGCAGACAATAACTGCTCCTTGGTTGACAAGGTTACTCGCATTAGCATTGAACGAAAAAAACATTCGTATGGTTATGGTATCGTCATTATACAATGGTGCCATGAATGTAATTGCACAATATCAGTGTTTTCCATCATAAAAGTTAGTCCATACATGGTTTACTTTTTCAGGTTGTCTGTAAAAGTTAATTGTGCCATTTCGGTAGTCTTTCTATCTGATATTGTGCAATCACATTCAATCTAGCTGCTGTTAACATAAAGTATACCGTCCTTTTTGAAACGAAGAAATACATAGAAATATTGATATAGACTCCCTCTCCGTATCCTCTCCACCCGTTAATCACCTTACTCATCATTTCTACTTCTAAGATTATACCACAACCAGAACAAAGATTATTGAAACTTAGAGGTGCCATTCCCAACAACAGAATAAAAGCTTTTTTTTCGTGAACAACTATGCATAAGTACTCATATATACTAATTGATCATCAATGACTAGTTAGTTAATAATTCTTTGATGACTTAATTTATACTGAAATGAATACTCACTAATGTGAATAGCTAGTCGACTTGAATTAATAGTTCTTTCGATCAGGAAACTATCACACATGTATAATCAAGCAAGTAGGATTTATTCTCTATTTCTTGGTTTAGTGGCTAATAGCAATTTCTTCATATATGCGTTGCTAATTGAAAACAGATTGTTCTTTGGGTCATGTGTAGATTGATCTGATTCTTGTTTTACTTTTCTTTTGGGGATGTACGTTAAATAGTTTGTAGCGAGACTGTTTTATCAGTTAGGGTGATGGTGCTGCCATTTACTTGTGACAATCTAAAGTTTTTCGTAAGTGATAGAGAAGATTGAACTCGATACTGTGGACTATTGAAACGGTTGTGACAAAAAAATTCACACTGAAGTTTGTCAACTTTATGAGAGAAATTATACCAAATCTGTTCAAGTTCGGTATGGTTTCCTTGGTTTTTCAGTATAGAATTCGAAAAGTGCGAGTCGAACTTTTCGTACTCAGTACTTTCGTTGTTTAGATTGGCTTGACAAGGACACCAAAAGGTATTCATTATGAATATGGTCAACGATTTATTTTTACAGGCGCTGCGCTTCACTAATCTCTCATTTGGCCTCTTTGTTTCTCTATGTCTTTTTCGCTCTGTATGCTTTACCAAATATTATGTAGGCGTTTTCTATCTGATTTGTAAGGTAAATATGGATTTTTATGAAGGACTTATTTTTGCCTATTCTATTTCATCAGATAGATGCAGACAGACCATGTGTTAACGATTATTCTCCTCTTTTTTGTCGTCATTTATCTATTCTTACCTATTATCATTAGTATGAAGAGAAGAAATTAGCCGCCCCCCATAATTTCTCGATGCTTTTATATGTAGGATACGTGGGTGATTTTTATATAGTCTATGCATTCAGGATCACCTGTACGAAAGTGATCGAAATAAAACAAAACGTAAACACGATTTGGGTTTATGTTTTCATCATCATGATTATAAGTTATCATATTTAATGGATAAGTAGATTTTACATGCTTCTCTCTCTAGTTATATTTTGTTGACGCAGATAAAGTCTTTCAACACTAGGTATTTTAGTATCATATAGATTTAAGCACGATTTTTTATAGGCATTAGTGAAAAGCGATTTCTGAATACTGCTAGTTTTATACGTTATACGGTTTTCATTTCTCGTGAAATATCAAACTGACCTTCACAAATTATATAGAACAATCGTTTTTCTAACCAAGTTTCTTTTTTCTTTCTAAAAATTTGTATATCAAACGTAGCCGCTCTGAACTTTACCACCACGTTGCTCAAAGTCACCATTATCACTGCCAAACAAACCTTTTTTTCCTAAGATAAATTCTGAAACACTGTCAAACCATCTACTAAGATCCCAGAAAAAATATGTTGCATCATTTTATCTCAGTATAGGATACATGAGAAGTACTGATGTACTTGTTGGTAATATTCACGTAAATACGTTTGATATACAAAGTTTGAGATGGAGAAAGAAAACGTATGTGGAGAAACAATCACTCTACATGTTGTGTGAAAATTTCTAATATCTTGAAAAATGAGAAAATTATGAATATCAGAGATGAAATTTATTAGAACCTACTCGCCCATTCACCTCTATTACCTCTTTTTCTAAGTTATGTAATTCAATGTATTTCTCCCATTATGCAGAACATGGACTTGATCTTTATGCTACTCAAAAATATGGAATTATGATTTAGATAAAATCTTACCGAATATTAGGGTTATTTATTATACAACTATTACGAAAATATCTCTTCAGATAAGTGTAGAATACTCAAAACACTAATAGAGTACACATGGACGCTCTCAATGATAGAAAAATTCAACTTGAATACAGATCTTTTTAACTCATTACTTGTTTTTGAAGAAGACAGATAAAATGTATTCTTGAGAGTATTTCATTTAATGATTGAGCGCATTGATTATTTTATTTCTCCTATTTGTAGGCTGGATGAAGGGATGCAACGAATCCTTATTGTTTGTACAAAGATGAAGATTTTTCTGAATGAAAACCTACCAAATTCAACCAAATCTTTGTGTCAAGTGTATTCAGTTTTAATCACTCTTTCTAGTTCTGGAATTTATTTACCGAATACCTACCAAATCTTGCGTAAGATTTGATAGGTATTCGGTAAATAAATACCAGTATTAGGAAGGGTGATTAGAACTGATTATAATTGGCATGAAGATTCGGTTGAATTTTATCGCTTTTTTTTCAGCAAAAACCCTACCCTTTGTAACAAAAAAATAGTGATTTAATGCATCCCTACGTGGGTGTGGATGTGCCTGTCAAGTAAAAGAAAATGAATACCTGGCAACACTCAAATAAGATTACATCCAACGAAAAAGGAATGAGTCGAAGTTTATTCATCACGTTCATTTGAAGAATACCTATTCTCCAAGGATATCGTTGCTTTAATTCGGTACAGAATCCTGCTAGTATAGGCGTTCTCGTGCCTTATAATATATCAATGAGAGATTTTTTTGATCTTGCCCTTCCATATGAATCGTTCATCCTAACTCTATCCTACGTTAAGATTTCTGAATCTTGCTAGCCCTAAGCTCAACATGAAATTTTCTTTGCTTTGCAATTCATCCTTCTCGTCCTCAAAATGTAGAAGATGCGAATATTTTTCAAACAATTTCAGAGCAAACAAGTGAATAGAGGCTTCTGGTTTCCAAAACTAGAGAGAAGAGATTAGGAAATAGCAGCTAGTATACGAATCAACAGATGAGCTAAGTTACTAAGCGATCGACTTTTATGAACAATGCATGATATGACAATCATACGATACGAAACATCAACACTTTGAATTTTTCTTAATTTTCTTAATTTTATCCGCCATCTTTACAAAACCTCTTTGATTCTTTCAATCAATAATTCTACCCTAATTAACACTACCGTAGCATTTAGAGAAAAGCAGACCAGATTTGAATTATACTAAAGAAGTTTAGCTCATTGCGGCGCAAGTATAATGTTAAATCAAATACAGACAAAAGTATCAAAAGCAACGTAAAAAGATGTCTCACAAACTTTAGAAAATAGGAAAATAAATACAAATACAAAAAACATACTGCATGAAGGATCCAAATTCAAGTTATATGTTTTTTAATCAAAAGCAAACGGAGAGCAGGGTTCAAGGTGGAAACAGTTGATTTCTTATTTCTGTGACTTTTCTGATTTTTTAAAATTTGTTTCTGATTGCTTTGATTTAAAATTGATTTAAAATATGAAGAATCAGCTGTTTCTCCCGTAGCAGGATTCGGTCCGTTTTTCGCAATAAGATCCAAAGTCGAAATAGTAATTATTAGATTTCCTCCATTTTTTGGGGGAAATGAATTTTTTTTGTGATGTCTGATTGTTCACGATTGTGTCTTATTTTTTCTCTGATTATACTCTTATTATCTTCCCGATCAAAGTTGCGAATTTATCTTTGAAGTTATTGTTTTTTTCTCGATTGTATCGTTCCAAGTATTTATAAAAGATCAAAGTATCGATACTTTCTCTTTCAATCGAACCCTTTCAAACTTTGCTGGCATCGACTAATATCAATCCCGAATCAGGCCTAAGTTTTCGACAAAAACCAACGATGAAAGATATTCTAAATAGCAAAAATTCCCCGGTTGCTCAGTTGAAAAATGATGATCGAGTCATTGTTAATGAGCACAAATCCGATGTAAAGGCGTGTGCTGAATCCACTACATTTAAAGAAGGTATATCAAATCATTCGAATGTATTTTTCTTTCGCAATCATTTCAAAGTTTCTAGGTCAATTGGTTACATTATTGTTCGATTATTCAAAAACTATCAATGGTAGATAAAACTAACGTTATGAACGCTTGAAATTTTCATTGAATTTTATTTTAGATCAATCAAATCATGATGTTCTCGATTTTGAAAGTGGCTCCAACCGTCCATTTTCCGGTCTTCCTATGCAATCAAAACATAGTCCAGAGAATGGAACTAACGCTAATCATTATCAATCTCTTGAAGGTACTGTCCAACGAGATTCATGAACGACATGATTTCCTAACTTCACTAATCTCATTTATAGCAGATGCTATTTTTTTCAAGAGAAAAAAACTTGATTGTGAAACTTCAGAGTCATTGAGAATTAGAGTTGCAAGGATAGAGTGATTCCTTTAACTTCAACTGAATTTGACTGGTGAGAATGTTAGAAAGTCAGCTTTTTTTACATTAGGTTGAAGTCAACGTAGTCACTCAAATCTCTAGAACTCAAGTAGAGTCACAAAATGAACTTTTTTTTTTAGGATATTTTACTAAGCAGACGAACGGCTTAGGTTCATCGGCCAGAAAAATGAAAACTGGAAAAGCCGCTCTGTCATGAACATAGCTGTCCGTTTTGCATTGAAGAAAAATTAATCATGTTAAGTTTCACGACTTCAATTTTTAATTTATAAAAACTAATGTAGAACCCGAAATTTTGCAGTGCCATCGTATTTTATTAACGACTTGACTAGTTACTTATTATTTTCTCATTTTCAGAATAGTTGTTTATACTTCGAAACCAAAATTTTGACGCAATTTTAAACAGTAATTGTTGATCTTTAGGAGATTCTCAATGAAATAGAACAGAACTCGTTATTTTTATTTTATTTTTTTTCCAGTATAATCTTGGTAATCTGATGATTGAGATAGAATAAAGTTGAAAATTTTTTCCAACTTTAAATCGCTCAAGTATAGATCAGTCGAAGGGTTGAAGGTTTCTCAACATTTAAACTTGATATGTTCAAAAATGGCAGTGTTATGAAGATTTTGCTTATGAGAAAACCCGGTCTTATTTCTAAATAGATAAAAATATGCATTCAACCCTGCCTTACAGTAAGTATGCATAGGTTTATCGATGGATAGTTAAATGTGTCATCATATTCGGATTTCTTGGAGCCCAAGAATTCTAATGTTATTGCACGTGTAACTGAGGATGAGAAAATTTGCTTTTCACAAGTGTCGTTAACGTCAGAGATCTTTAAAATACGGGCGATCATCATTTTGGAAAGATAGATTTTCTACGCGAAACTTGAATCCTCCGTATTCTTCTCGAGAAAATTATTTCTAAGTGGACTAGAACCCCCTTTCACAGATTGGCTATGCCACTACTATTTCTACTTACTCCCAGTCACAGTGAGAATCTATTGTTATTAATAACAACTACACAGTAAACATAAATGGACATTCACAGGCCATGGAAATAATTTAATTTTCCTTCTTTTAATTTTTGAAGAGACTCAGTATATCTTCTTCTCATATCTAAAGAATCTATGGAAGGAAAGCTGAAATCCCCTAGCCTCTAATAGATATTATTATTGCTATTTCATTACTCGAAAGTCATCGTTGAATATCGAGAAAAGCTTTGTTGTTCTGTCAATATTAGTTGTGTTAAAGTGGAGAACATGCAAGCTTTTTCGTTTGAATTTTGGAGATAATTGTAATAATCATTGTAAAAACACTATTTTCCTTTAATATTATGGCTATCACCTAGCGGTGTTGTCAGGAATTCGTTACTTTTAGACGTTTAGCGGTGTGATATTAAATCATTACTGAGGCTTAGACTCTGTCACCTCAATGTTTGTTACAAAGTTTCTATCGTCGACAAATAGAAATAATTAGTTGTCTATAGATCGAAAAGTATATTTTTGCTACCCATAACTTGATTGAATGGAGATTGCATTAAAATTGAAGATGTAATATCTAGTTTAGATTTACATCAGAGAACTGCGTAAAGGCACTATTTTTAGTCAAGAAGTAATAACAACGCATTGAAAAAATCCTACATTACACGTTTTTGACTAGTATTGCCATGGATAATGTTTTGAGTAGTGGATGATTTTGCTCAGCCTGCAATGATTTAGTCTGTACCTATAAGAGCAGATTTACTGATTGAGCTCTAGTTTATTTGTATGATGACGAAAATTAGTAACTTTTTGAGAACAACATTTATCTTATTTGATCCCGATACGGTTTCTATCTTACATTGATTAATTTTGTTATTTAAATTTTGAGTTTTTTCTCTTATAAATACTAGATGCAATCGATACTACTTTTATCAATACTACTAACGACAATCTGGTGAGCCAAAATGAACAAAACCAATTAATAACTAGTCAAAAAAAATCGATAATTCTAAAATATATCGGTAAAATGTACCTGGTCGATGAGATTTGGAACGGAAGCAATGAAAATGCTACCGAAAGACGACATTTGGCTTATGAACAACGTCATGGTTTCCTATTCACTGTGGCCCATGTTGAAAACGTGATTGAAAAAGACCTATTGGCATCAAAAGCTCCAAACAAACTTAAAGATTATCGTACTAATAGTGAAGAATCGTTTCACTCAAAATTGTACGACTGTTCGCTGGATTTAAAGCGGGATAGTTGCATGATAGGAAAAATGTTACTCAAGAATGACGACGATTTGAAGGTGAGATCAACTTTGTTCAAGGGAGAGGATTCTAGTGCAGACCCGTCACATATCCAAATCCAAAAACTATTGGATATAATTAAAGAAAAAGATATCCAAATTGCACATCTAAATCAGCAAACCAATCAAACTCGTATGGTACGATTGAGTGTTTTGCAGCAAGCTGAACAAATCGTAACTCGTCTAAACAACTTTAAGCAGCATTACGATATAAAGAAAGATGAAATCGAACAAATTATAAAAGAATTTAATGTCATTATAGAAAATCTTGCAAGTTCTAAACTAGACGCACACAAAACCAAACCACTCATATCCTTGAATGACGCACCATATTATCGTTTGATTTCAGAAAATCGGGACACTTCAATGCAAATGAAATGTCATCCAATAGATTACGATATCACCGATAGAAAAGTCGAAAATACAAATCAAATATTAGAAAATCAATTACAGCTATACATTCAGCAGTACGAAATAGAAAAGGCACATAAAACGACGAATGATCTGAATGCAAATGAACAAAGAACGGAAAATAACTTGCCAATCAAATCAGTAGTCGACATAATTGGTCATAGAACTGAAGATGACATTCGTATTAGTAGAAAAATGAAACACACCGATGGTGAAATCAATCAGTCGAGCGAAAACATTCAATTGAAGTTGGCTTATTCACTACAAAGTAACACGACTGGTGCACCCTGTACTGTAACCGAAGCACTGATGGATGACAGTGCTCTCGACACATTGAATAAATGGTTGGAGACTCAAACTGCTGAGATACGTGTGACTTGGGCATTATGTGAATTGCCAGGTACTCATATACTATCATCGAGTTTTGGCGCACAAGCTGCAGCGTCGCTACATTTATTGACGATGCAGAAACCTGACATTGCGGTGCTACTCGTAGATACCGGTTATCTTTTTCCAGAAACCTATAACTTTATCGATCAACTAAGTGAGCGTTTAAAACTCAACCTTAATGTATTGCGTCCGGAGATTTCGGCTGCTTGGTTCGAAATACGTCATGGTCGTTTGTGGGAACAAGGTTTAGATGGAATCGATCTTTACAATCATTTAGTAAAAATCAAGCCGATGAAAACTGCTCTTGAAAATCTTGGTGTCAAAACTTGGTTCGCCGGTTTGCGTCGCAATCAATCTGATAGTCGGCAACGTATTCGTATTCTCGAACGTCAAAATGATCGATGGAAAGTGCATCCGATAGCTGATTGGACCGATCGCGATATTGGCATGTATTTAAAGCGACACAATTTACCATATCATCCATTGTGGGAAAAAGGCTATGTTTCGATAGGTGATGTTCATACTACCCGACCTTGGGAACCTGGTCTACGTCAGGAAGATACTCGTTTCTTCGGTTTGAAGCGCGAATGCGGCCTTCATCGACACAGTTAATCTTCAAAGTTTCATTTGATCGGTTTCTTCTTTCAATAGACTATTTCATCGATTTCATACTTGAACATAGACAAATGCCTTATCTTTAGGTGATTTCTAACCTGCACTACACAAAGTAAACCTTGAAAATCATATTTCGTCAGACTCGACACAAAGTAGTCAAAACAAAAATATTATATCATTCATATAGTTCCTTCTTGTCAACGTATTTGTCTTTTCTATAATACTGATTTAAATTTTACTAATATTACCATGTTCGCTTTCATATAATAGCTATGACGTGAAAATCATTCAATTTCAATGAATTACTTGATCATCTGTCGATCTTATTTTCGTGGTGAATAAAACGAAATTTAATAGGATATGCACAGAATGTTTTGAAGGCAAGTTTAGTAAGCAAACAAATTTTGGATGGCTCAACCTGATTATGTGTGTCAGGGGGTAGAGTTCATTGGTGTGTGTATGAATAGGCATGCAGAGTATAGGGATATGGATGTTCACCCTAAACACTTTGTCTATAGTAGGACAAAACTTGAACTGTGTGCAGATAGGTACAATCATGCCGGTGCTCGTAGAGAACTTTTACTACAGTAGAATGATCACTTTTTCTGACTATTCACAGTAATTATCAGACACAAATCAATACTTCTCTACTGTATGGTGAATATCTCGCAGTATCAAAAGTGTAGATTACACCAAAATTCAGACAATACAGGTCATTCCATTTATTTTGAAACAAAATAGAAATCTTTTCATTCTTTTACTTTAAAAATTTTATTGTAATAGATGTTCAATATGGGAACCTTTGTGAGATACTCGCTCAGGGAAAATTTAATGCTTCAGCCCCCACTTAAGTCAAGGCCGAAAGAGGATCAATATATTGATGAATTTCCCGGTCTGCTACGGGAAAGCGAGATCACACGTAAAAAGAAATAAATCATCTTTACCTTTTATTGAATAATACTTGAAAAAACGATGAGAATAGGGATAGAGAAAAACAACAAAAGTTTATTCACGGTAAAGATAGGGGAAGAGAGAAAAAGAAGGAACGATGATAGAAAGAAAAGAAAAGATGAAAGACTGGATGGATAACTGACTGATCGATAACAATTTCACGAACACGAACTGACTAGAGGAGGAAAGGAAAAACATACTGACCATTGGAATGATATATATGAGAAAGTCCAATGGATAATCACTGATAAGTTGGCGATAATAGAGCGAGCTCTATTGGCGCTAACAACCTTGCGCATAGTATACAAGTCTAAAACGCTTGCGCCACTCCTTCAAAGCATTGTCGATTAACTCATGCTCAAGGTTTTCCCACTCTACTTTTATAGCATTTTTAAGTCCCTTCAATGTTGTCACCTTGTGCTTACGTACTCTCTCCTTCATAATTCCCCAAATTGAATAGTCCATTGGTGCAGCATCTGGACTCTTTGGCAACCACTTTGTTGGCGTTATAACCTGAATATTATGTTCCTTCATATAAGTAATTGTATCCTTTGCTACATGACCAGGTGCACTGTCTTGGTGAAGAATCACTTTATTCCGTGAGTCACCAGGAAATAAACGAGGAATATCATATTTCATAAATGGTTCTATAATATGTTCAATATAGTTCCTGCTGGTAATAGTTGACCCACAATCAATAAAATATGATTGAATTTTTCCATGTGCACTGACACCAGCCCAAACAATAACAGCTACAGAATGCAAATCATTTTGTTCAATTTTCTTGACTTCCTGTGGTAATTGATTACTTCTAACATAGTAAACATCTCGAACACCTTGGCTTGCATCCAGGTAGAACCACGCCTCATCACTAGTAACATAATTTTTATAGTTTTCATTTGATGAACGTCTATACATGTGCCAGGCTCGAGATCGTCTCTTTTCAATAATAGCTGGATATACTGGTCTTTTCTTATGACATTTCGCATGGATAAAATCCCGAATAATTCGAAACGTAGTACCCACACTAATATGACACCTTGCAGCCATTAAGGAAATAGTTGGAGGGTTCTCTTTATTAATGTAAGATGTAATAAGACGAACTATTGAAGGTGTTGCTACATGATGACGACGAAGAAACATTGGCTTTTGATTATTTAATAAGCCCAATTGGCGCTGTTTTCCAACCTTGTTTGCAATACGACTGATGGTACTTTTTGACACATTTAATTTCAATTCTGATAGTTCTTGCTATGGATTACAGAATATGAATACATTTTCGTCAACAGATATTTGATGATACCTTCAATGTTATCGGATATTTTATTACGAGACATTGATTTACCTAAATTGTAAATATCATGAAAACATATGTAGTGTAAGAGGGATACACTGAAGTGAGAATCATTAAATCTTTAACAGTTATTGGTGAGAAAAAACATTTGCAAGTCGTTTCAAAATAAATGGAATGACCTGTGTTGTGAATAAAACATATAAAATGTTGTTCAAGTTTAATATTGAATCTTATTTTATCTGGAACGAAGCTTCTAAATACGATTTCATTCAATACATACAAGTGGGATATCTTTTTCAGTTTGGTCGAAGTATTCATCTAAAATCATACACACAGTTTATAGTTACTACTATGAAAATGGGTCCCATTCTTCATTAAATGCGTATCCCATATACTATTTTCTACTAATTCAAGTGTTACATACGTAGAAGAATCCATGGATTAGACATGTCTATAAACATTATAGAAAGATGTCCTTTTCCGCCTGCATCACTATTCGGATTTCAATATTATCTTTCTTCTCTTTGTGGGTCATGCAATATTTTAAATGATAGCCTACAACACAATTATTGCCTAGATATCATTGGCAAGCAGTAGAACTGGTACATTCATATGAGTTTCATTATTTTCCTTATCAGTTTAGTAAATAGAGACATTTTTCGCAAACTTGAACCAATAAAATTTCGATGCCGTCATTGTTAAAATCAATCAAGTGATTCGCTCTGAGATTTTCGCAGTCGAGTTTTGTGAAGCACAATCTCACATTCTATTTTCTGCTATGAAAGTTAATTTTCCTAAGAGCAAGATTTAAAGTGAAACTTAACAGATGTGATTCATCTCAATACAAGAAAAACATCTTGTCCAGCACATACCATTGGATATCAGACTCTTCCAAACTAAAATACTTGTTATCCTCTGACAACAAGCTATTGAAAATCATTTCTTGAAATCATATAAATACTATCAATGGATTCATGGGATCCAAACACAAGAGTTTTACTCTAAGAAATCATAACATTCACTCTGCATGCAACATAATTTAATGCTTTTTTCGAATGAAAGATTCGCACTAAGTACAAGACTCTTTTAACTCAACAGTAGAGTAATCGAGAATTCTATTGTTTCATCAACACATTAAAACACAGTCACCATGTAGTATGGAATAAAATTATAGTAAATATATCATAATTAATCACAAGATACCAAATGTGTGATTCTTCATTGAATACATCAAATAAATATTTCAAATCTGTCCTAAGCCACCATCGACACATAATTCAATACCCGTTACGTAACTGCTATCATCCGATGCGAGAAAAACTGCAGCTTTGGCGATTTCATCAGGCGTACCCAAGCGATTCATTGGTGAACGAGCTATCATACCTGCGATAAATGCTTTGTTGTCTTCTACACTATTCCCTGCACGGTTTAGCATTGGTGTTTCGATTGGTCCTGGACTCAGCGTATTCACCCGTATTTTTCGGTCTTTCAAATCGGCCGTCCAACATCGAGCAAAAGATCGTACAGCTGCCTTTGTAGCACAGTAAACACTTGCTGTTGGAGTACCTTTCATAGAACCGATGGATCCAGTTAAAATAATTGAACTCCCATCAACTAATATTGGCAAAGCCTTTTGAACAGTAAACAATACAGATTTCACATTACTGTTGATAAGATCATCAAAATGTTTCTCGGTGATCGTTCCAAGTGCTGCGGCTGGATTATTAGCTGCGTTGGCGAAGACAATGTCTAAACGACCCTTCTTTTTCTTAATAATATCGTACAATCTGTCCAGATCAGACAGGTTTGAGGCATCACCTTGCACTGCTGTTACATTCTTGCTATCAATCTGTCGAACAGCTTCATCTAGTGCTTCTTGACGACGTCCAGTGATGAAGACATGTTCTGCACCTTCAGCAATGAATCTGTGAGCAGTTGCCAAACCTATGCCCTCAGAAGCACCAGTAATGAGTGCTACTTTTCCATCAAGTTTCCCCATTATTTTTATTACTATAGAAACGATTGTCTTTTGGTTGTTTGAAAGTAGAAGCGTGCACACTTATAAAATGACTCTTTGCATTCATCAGTAACATTATCTTGGTGCATTTTATTCTCTTTTTTAACATCGTCATATTGACTCATATCATGCTAATATTTTTATTTTTTTCCCCCTGCTAGCCTTGACAAAGACATAAAATGACAGTGTCAATAAGCAATTGCACTTTAAACCTGTCAAATAGAGGGCTAAGAAAAAATGTTGTAGTCTTACATCTTATAAGCAAGATCTTGTCAAGATCTTAAAAAGATAATCTACATCTTTAGATCTTGTTACTATCATAGGTAAGTCTGTACCAGAGATCTTGAAAAAATCACTTCAAAGATTCTCACAAGTCAAGATCATAGAAATCATACACTATTATCTTTTCCAGAATCATGGGTACGCCAAAAAGCAATAATATTAATTTATATATTTTGAAATTTTAAAATTGGTAATTTTTTTAACTACGCTTCAAATTCCGATCATATAAACTTGTTATACTCTCGCAGATATTTAATAAATTCAGAAACATTGGAGACACCTGCAAACTAACAGTCCCAAAACAATGAAAACCGAAGAGGCAAAATTTTATTGAACAAAAAATTGATAATGTAATCACCAAGTTTTGTAAGCAAATCTAGTGTGAGTTTATGAAATATTCATACTGAACGGAAGATGCTTGATGTCTCATCACAGTGAAAATCTCATAGAATTCGAATTTTTCAAAAGGGAATGGCTTTTCTAAAAAAAACTGTTACGCGTTTTCTTTCTTTAGTAATTTTCCTAAGACATTTTAGAAGTAGAAACTTTTATATTCATTTTAAATTCTAGATTTTTATATGCTTTTACATTATTGAACGAAGACTTCTTACGAATATAAACAACAACTTGATCCTATAAGTATCATCCGATGCATAGTTCGACAACATGGGGTGGGATGGAACACATCAACGTTTTTCCGGCATCCCGTCCTGTGCATATGAGGGCATAGTTTATACGTGCTCTGAAAATTATATAAGAGAGACTTATACAACCTTTCTAGACTTTTGAAAGATTCTGACTCTTATTCGATACATGTCCTCTTCTGAAATGATCCTGTAGTCTCAAAAGGAATATTTCTACGAAAATATCAGAACCATTGTTTTAATATCGAGATCCTTAGTTTTTCGAAGATTCTGGCTTCGATTAAACGACAAAAACTTTCAGAGACCGGAAAGATTCTGTGGCTCTTCTTTCCTTTTTTCAGAACATGCATGTCTACACTCCCCAAAAATACCTGCAATTTACTTCTTCTCCAATTAGTTACTCGATGGGCAGTTTTTATAAACTCTGAAATCTTATTCAGCTTTTCAGCTTTTTTATTTTTGAGTTACAAATGTTAAAATGCCAGTATTGTTTGAAATGGATTCCCGGTGAACTAAATGATTCATAGTAACGAAGAAAGTATTAATTCGCTGGGTTTTGTTAAATAGTAGCTTAAAAATAAGAGCTAACGCGAAATTAGAGGGGACTAAACGGGACAAAAAAAAGTGGGACACAAGACGACGTTTTAGTCCTCCAACTAAGCTCTGATCCGATGCGCTTAAAAGAAATCAAAGAGGATAATGATTCGCCATCACTTACAAAAATTAGAAATAAAAAAAATGAACGCGTTGAGAAGATTAGACCAGAATACTAATAAAAGCAGAAAATATCAATTTTTCTACGCTACGGTTTTTCTTTATTTATATTTGCATGAATAACGAGATGTTTAAACTCTTAAAATTACTCATATCGACGGAAAATGATGTTGCATCTTTGTTGGTCATTGTTTTCTTGTAATATAGGTAAACGGAACTTAACTTGCGTTACATGTTCAGATTGATATTCACCACTATTACTGCTAAATTATAAAGCAGGATTTTAACTGCAGCGATTGAAAATCTCGATTTTTATTAAGAAAAACGTAGTTAACGCTAGCAAAAATGAGTGAAAACTGTCATAAAACAGCAGATATCGAATCAAGATATTGAATATCTGTACCCCAAATCCGTTCATATTTTTGTGCCTTTTATCTTAGTCAAGATATTTCTTACAAGATCTTCAACAGTGGTGATGATTAGACTTGAGAGTTACACAAAATCAAATATATCGTGATAACCCAATCAAGCAACACATTCAAAGTGTGGACCATTAGTTTATTTGTGTTAGTGTGTGGAGTTTTGGTCAGTGCAACCGTCATTGTTTCTTTTCTTTCAAAAAATTGCTATAGTCGGACTCATTCCACTTTTAAATTGGTACACATAACCGTGAGTAGTGTGATGTGAAGCTTGATTAATCAATGTCTCAATTTTTCAGTTTGTGTCGACACAAAATTATTTAAATTTGAATTTCGCTCTAATGCAATCATAGCCTTATTGAAAATGAGTCCCAGGAAGATCATTCCGACTATTTGATCTGATCGGATGCCTCTCGGGTCCTATCATGTTTCTATCAGACTTCCTCTAATCCGACGAAATACCATCGGATTCCTGGTTGCGATCCGACATTCGCATCCCTAGTGTGGGGTTTTATCGAATTCTACTATCTGAATCCGATTGGATTTCATCGTATGACCAAACAGGTCTCTATTATTGGGATTAAATGTTAATTCGTACACAAATAAGAAAATAGGTTTCTCCCGTCGGATTCGTTACCGTTTTCACAACCCGGATTCCCATAGGATTTCATCGGATCGTAGGATCCCATCGGAGTCGATTGGATTCGGTATAGGATTCATTCACTTGGGGTATTCAGATGCAAAATTCTCCTGGTAACCATGATAGCTTTTATAAATTGCTGATAAGAGTCAAAAGAATTTCGTCGTAAATCTGAACTGCCTTCCCCCGAATGCATACACTTTGAGACAACAAAACGAAGATGAAAGTGACTTGGAAGCGCGTATTGGCTTGATACATGCTCATTCGTGGTTACTATCAACCATCAGCGGCGCAAACTGAAGATTTCAGGGGATGCAATAGATTTGTTTGATTGGTAATATTAATTAAAAGATTTATTGCTTCGCCAAAAAAATCCCAGTTTGCACTGCCCATGTCTACCATACCTACAAGTTCTTCAAGCAAATACTGGAATAGGGGAATATCGGAGAAGCAATAAATTTCTATTGCTTCCCTAAATTTTTTTAGGCGAGGCAATTGCTACCATTTGCTTCGCTGGTGTGCCGCCCTTGCTATCGGCGACTCTAATAATATTCATTACAATGTAACAAGATGGAGTGCCACGAACGCATCAAGAACTAGATTGAGAGTGAGCGAATTAAGTTTTTTCTTCTGAATTAATCAATAGAAAGTCAACTAATGCAGTGTTTGACTACTTTTTTATCGACTTAACTGTTAATTACTCGAAACTCTTCAACTCAATGTACAAGTTTCGTATAATGTTGACTAGAATAAAAATACTCTCTCTAATAATTCCAAATATTTCTTAATTGTCATGATATGATACAAGGCAATTGTAGAATGCAACCGGGAAGGCACAACTCAATTGTTTTATAAACTTGGTCTTTGTTTATGCGCTCAATGACAATTCAAAAGCGATTACGTGATAAAATTTCTATGCGCAGATATCCGAAAAGATCCCTGATGTCTTATTCTTTCATAGGCATAACTTGACTTTCATTTAAAGTTGCATGCATACATACAAGAAACTAACGACATCTTTTGATGAACTTCTATCATGATTGGGTATATTTCTTTATCGAATAAAACTTTTATATGAGAAAAGAAAGAAAAGTGTACATGTACATTACATTGAATTTATCTTTCATTGGTTTCAATTAAATCCAAAATAAATAGCATCTGTATTCTCTTTATACACATTATACGAAAGTAATTTTTTTCATTCAGACAGCGTCACTATTTTCCCGGAAGTTCTTCGGGATACATTTCACTTTTAAATTGAATTCAAAGTTACTATTTGAAGTACTCAATGAGTTCATTGTATTATTCACTTTGATCATTCGAAACAAATTACGATTTTCTTTCATAATTGATGAAAATAGAACCACTCTAGAACTCAATTTTCATTATTGACTCATATTTGTTTCATTTCATTTTTACTTTAGATTTTCTATACATATATGATGATTTTCTTTTATGATCATCTTTATCTATGATCAATCTCATTCAAGTTCAAGTCGCACTTTACTGTAGTTAAGTTGTGAGCAGAAAACGAAACTGTTAAAATAGATAGACAAGTTGGTATAGCATGGGTATCTTTGTTTTGAATAAACATACAAAATCCTTTGGGTCATTTTTCATAGAAAATTTTCTACGTAAAATCATGCATTCCCGGATGTATGATTATCGGTTCCCAGATCGATGCATTTCCGTCACGTTTCCTGTCTTTTTCTGTTAGTATATGATTAGAGATAGAAGATTTATTTGCCTTGTCAATTTTTTATAGACTGTCTATGTAGGTTTTAACAAATATTAGTTTTTCAATCGAGATTTTTCGACATATTTTTTTTCACGAGTGTAACTAAATATACCATGACGTAATTGATAATGCAAGTATTTACATGAAGTATCTATTAGTTGATGTGACATGTCCTTGTCTTATGATAAAGTTTGATAGAAAGAAAACAATCCATTGAAAAAAATTAGTATTACCAAAAAGAGCAGCTGGTGATTCCAAAGTAAATAAGAAGAGAAAAAATGTCGAAATCACTGATGGATGTAGAACCGTAGATATCTTTTGAAATCGATGTGTATGTCTATAATAAAGTACATTGCTTCTATTGTCTAGGCCATCTCTACAAAGTAAGACATTGATTGTCCACTCAAAACATTTCCATAGTTCGTATTCATTAAAACGTGACATATTCTTTATCTTCATTACTATTCGTATCCTAAAGCATGTTTCTTTTAAAATACATAGTAATCGTATATTTACTTCGTACAGGAAGCACTAAGGATTGTGTTATTCTTTCTAATCAGTATATTCATTTTACAACGATAATGTGTACTGAATCATCTATTGTAGAATAAAATGTATTTCAAATTTTAGTGTAAAAGTTTTTTCAAATATTTTTTGTCGACTATTTTTTATTCAACATTTTAATGATGTTACTTTTTACATTCAATCATGAAGAATTAAGTTTTTCTTTTCAATTGTACGATTCAATAGTTACATAAGTGAATTATGCGTATGTTACTCTTTTTATTAGTTGAGAGTATCTAGCATATCGTTGAATATAGAACAAAAGTTCAATATATGAACGTTTCGATGATGGAAGGAGGACAGTTGTCTTGAGTACTGTGATGTAATGAATGAATGTAAGATTTCGTATATATACTTTTTAAAATGACCAATCTGGCGTTGATAGACCTCGTCGATTTCAATCAATGCATCTAGAATATTCTTCCAATAGTACGAAATTAGGTCAAAAGAATTTTCAGATGAATGGAATGTGCTTAATCTCAAATCTATCCATGATACAACATGAAGATCATATCAAGTTATCTTCTTTCATCATTAATAATCAGTTATCGTCAACTGATCGAGACATAAGTACATTGGACTATATTATCGTTGACAGCTGTTTTTGCATTCTGTTCATCGAATGTAATACCAAAACCGAATTGCGAATCGACAAAACTTGTCACTGGTATAATACTCTTGCAATGAACAAAATCATCATCGAACGACTTGTAGTATAGCCTTGAATAATAGTTTTCTTTTCTAAATTTTTAAGAACAGACATTTGAATAAGCATATTTATTAAAGAGTAAGTTTCGCGAGGGCATGATTTTGCAAGATATAAATATATTTAAAAAAAAAGGTCTATTTTGCAATAGAACACATTGGTTTAAGTTATAATAAAACCCGATGAAAAAAGAATTGAACTAATATCCGACTCTATTTCTCTTCGATAGAATGTCACTGGAAGAAAACGTTTTTTTACCAGAAGATTGAGCTTTTTATTCTCTTGCTTGCTGTATGTGACTTCTTTCTATCACACGTCTTTAAACGAAGCAACACTACACTAATGACGAGCACCCTCAAAACAAGTCTGCACTAGGGGTGGCACTTTAACTTTACTTTAAAAGTTAAAGTTAAAGTAAAAACACTTTAAACTTTAACTTTAATAAAAGTAGTGCAAAAATGAAAAATAATTTTTAACTCTTTATTTGCGATTTGGTGTGGTTTTTACAGTTACTTTAAACTTTAAACTTTAAAAAAGTTAAAGCACTTTAAACTTTAATTAAAGTTTAAAGTAACTGTAAAAACCACACCAAATCGCAAATAAAGAGTTAAAAATTATTTTTCATTTTTACACTACTTTTATTAAAGTTAAAGTGTTAAAGTGTTTTGCTTTAATTAAAGTTAAAGTTTAAAGTGATTTTACTTTAAACTTTAACACTTTTTTTAAAGTGTTTTAAAGTTAAAGTGCCACCCCTAGTCTGCACCTTTTTCCTATGGCATGATCGTACGAAATGTCGATTCCTACATGTCTTCGATAAATACATTCTACAAGGAATATTTCATTCTCTTTTGATAGGAAATTTTCCCCTCTTTCGAATTGCATGCAATTTATATTTGTTATACATTCGTAAATAAAAGCAGCTTAGAAAAAAGAAGAAATGCTTGAACAATAAATTTGAGATTTTTCTATTCACTCATCAAATATATCTCTCGTGAACGGTAGTTTATTTTAGTTTGCTGTGCTTGTACAAGATCGTTCTGACAAGTTCATAAAAACCAAACTAACTACCGCTTTACAAGATCTTTTTTAACAAATCCGCAACAATCGTCTTAACTGTCGAGCAACAAGACATTTTTGATGCGTCTACAAGAAGGTAGAGAATTTATTGCTCAATTATTTCTTCTTTTAGTCAGCTTATCTTATTTACGAATGCGTAACAAATATAAATCTTATACAGTTTGAAAGAGAAGGAAAAGCTATGGGTTTTGTAAAAAAAATTTTCTTTTAGTAGCTTTCTATGGAAAAGAAATAGGGTAGGACATTTGTCCAATTACTTTCGCATCTTGTAGTATTTGATTCGAAAACTTTTATTTTCATAGAAAGTTTGAACAAGAAATAGACATTTCATTATAATCAATATCCGATGTTAGAAATCGGTCGTGCTCGAAAATGCTCATCGATTAGCAACATTACTATTAAAAAATATCATTCAGATTTATAAAGATATCTCCAAATTTTTTGTTTTTCTAGATGGAATCGTCTATAGATCCAAAGAAATGTTCCATATGTTATCAAAATCCAATAAAATACACGTGCCCACGATGTTCATTACGTACGTGTTCTTTGTCATGTTGTTTAACTCATAAGAAAACATTCAGTTGTAATGGGCAACGAGATACAACATCATTTAAAACATTAAATGAAATGAATGATCTTGATCTTCTGTCCGATTATCGATTTTTAGAAGAGATCGATCGACAAATTGAAACAAGTAAACGTACCGAACTTGGAAATAAGATGAAGTCATTCAATGAATTAACACATTTTCAAAGATTAATACAAAATAAATTGAAAACCTTAGGATTGATTCAAGTTCTCTATTTACCTCGATTTTCAACGAGACACAAACAAAATCAAATGTGGTTTGATAAGAAAAAGAATGATATTTTTTGGCATATTGAATGTAAATTTTTCATTGACACATTCTATATCTGGACAATTACACGTTTACCAACCAATGAAATAACATTATCTAATCTTCTACTAAAATTTCAGCATTATCTTGATGATAAATCCAATATCGATGATAGTTCAATCCTTGTGAAATTAAATAAGTTCTCATCGGAACAAGAAATTTGTGCTTATATTGAAAATTTTGGTCAAAAACGAAAACAATTCGGCAAATATGAAAAACGTGCATGTAATACAATAATTGATCTATTTCATGGAAGAACATTTATTGAATATCCTACATTATTCATATCATTGATCACTGATGAAAATGCTATGAAAGAATATTTGCTAAGAAAAACAAATTAAAACTAAACACTTATCTTTTATTATGTTTTCAGATTATGTCGAATTCGAATGAATATAAATTATCATTTATCATTATTGCATTTATCGCTTATATTTTTTTGCTCAGTGGTTTGATTATTAATTTTCTACAACTATGCTCATGTATAATATGGCCATTCAACAAAGAATTGTATCGAAGGATTAACTGCTTTCTAGCATTGGGTATCTGGAGTCGTAAGTATCCTTATCTTAAAGAAGACGTTGTACACGTTGACGACACCATTGTTATGAAAGTCTTGTATTTCTAGTCAGAATAGAATGTGTGTGAATTTAGTAAGATGATGAGAGCGTATAGAATGTGATGATTTTTGAACTCTATCACAAATGCAGTCAAAGTGCGAGTTCAAAAATATTTTCATATAACTTTCTACTGCTACACATACTTAATTAGAAATAATGAACAGTACTTAGTAAGAATTAGATCTTCGTAAATTTTCTATGTGGATATTCAGGGTTATATTTTTATGTAACACTGAACTGAACTATAACTGTCCTAACTCGAATGATAGAAAATCTTTTTACAAACGAGTTTCTAGAGCAAAACTTGTTCCTCTCTTCATGTTTGAAAACGATGACTCAAAATCTATCATATCTTTGAACGGACTATTTGAAAAAATGAGACTCTTCGAAAAAAGCCTATAATCGTTTATATGAGCTTTAATCAATTTTATATCATGATTTCGTAGAAAATTCGACGATTTATATTGGTAAATGTTCGAAAATTTTAGACATAGAGAAATATCAATTAGAAATGACAAGACAACGTTGGTCTTATTCATCCCAAATATGAACTATTTTAGATAAGTTTAGTTATTTCATTACAAAATGAAAAGCTTTAGTTCAGATAAAATTTTCAATCATGACTTATACGCAGTGTAGCGTACTGATATTTTGTCGACTTCAGATTCTCATTTCTCGTAAACGCAATCAAATATCAAACTTTGACATTAAAAGTAAATATGCATGCTATCAAATTTTTTAATGCTTAAAATTTTTACTATAATAATCAGATTGAATAGTTCATGCTGTATAAATTTGAATACATATCAATCATGTATTCAAATGGTGTGTGAAATTATTCAAAAATTCTTTTTTTTTTATGAACTTCACAAGAGCACAAGGTAATCAATTGATATGAAGTTGTAGATTTAAGAGCCGTATAATGTCGCACAAATCTTCAAATTTTTTACGTATAAAACGTTTACTAACATATCTTAAGGGATGTAAGCTACTTTTCAAACTATTCTTTCACTAAACACTTTAGTCATCTTATTTGACTGTGAGCCGCACAATCCCATCATACCTGTATACAAAGGATAGAATTCTGATTCTAGCTGGATATTTTTTTATATTCGTCAATTACATTTAGTCATTCGAAAGATGAGTACACTTTGATAAAAATATATTATAGTTTATTCGTTGTAGACAGATCTCTTTTGGTTTGATTTATATATATATGCTTCTTGTAAATTAGCCTTAGGTCAAAGGGCAATGTGGAATCTATAACTACGAAGATCCTGAGAATTCGATTCTACCTGCTAACGTTTCATACTCTTCAATAGTATCTCAACAGTAGAAAACTAAACAAGCAGCGCCTTTACTAATATTTTCTCGTTATAGATTAAGTACAACCATAACAGTAGAGCCCAATCAAAACTAGATGCTTACGTGCTGACTAAATGAATGAAAAAAATTGCGGTGGATTTTTATGCAAATAAGATATTTGCTTGTATTGAACATCTCGATCACTTAGAGGAAATATTGACTACTGTCTCAATAGTCTGTACATATGCTAATTATGAGATTGATACCTTTGAACTTTGAATGATATCTTCTCATTGTAAAAGTACAGATTGAAATCAAAATAACACATTCTAATAAAATAAACACTACACTAACAATTATACTCGTTTGTTAGACCGGACCTACTACAAAACTAATTTAGATTTTTGTACATATCGAGAAAGGACTTATGTCTGTGATTAAAACTATCATAGGATCTTTTTATATAAATTTAGAATGAGAATCGTAATCATGTGAGATTTTTACAGTACACGACATCGTATGATATCATAAAAGATTTTAACTCAAAAAAAAACATATTTCTTTCGAGATAAGACTGGTGTTTCAAAAAGAAAATTCGCACGAAACGGCCATGATTTCGGGATACGCATTGACACTTTGCTTAAACATGAAATTACATATTTCAATTAATGGTTGCTATTCTTTTTCATTATCTACTTCAGTGAAATGATTCTCTATGAAGGCTATTCCTGACAATTTTATTATCGTATGGCAGAATTTCTTACGTAATACTGGTTGTTCTATATGGCATGACTATCCTTTGCGTAGTTCCAAGAGTGTTTGTTTAAAGTGCTTAAAAAGAATACGGAATCTTTCATCATAGTTATTTTTGAAAGTTTACATTAGTTTATAGTATCTATTTATTTCTACTGAAAAAAACCATGAGTGTAAATTACTGTAGATCGAGAACATCTATCAAGTTCTTTGAAAAAAATACAGTATTGATCCGATTCTTATAAGAAGAATGTCGAAAAGAGAAATTTTTCTAAACTCTTATTTTATTGAGTTTGTGCAAAATAGAAAGCCATACTTTCTTTTTTCTATTGATAGAATTTTCATTCGTTGCACAATGGTGGTCAAGAAGTGATTGTGTATTGTATATAGATCCGGATGATGTAGAAAGAATACGTAAAGAACATTCTATTGTTATGTAAGTTTAATTAGTGTCATGTTTTCCCTAGAAATAGATATAAAACATTTGATATATAGAATGAATCATAAATATGATATTGATTGGCTTGCTGGCTGGGTAATATGTCAACGTCTTGGTATAATGTATGGTTCGAAAATTGTTGGTAAACAATCGCTTCGATTTCTACCTATTATTGGTTGGTGCTGGATATTTACTGAATCAATTTTCTTACGACGTATATGGGAAAGTGATCGTGAAACACTTGTTAAAGATTTAAGAAAAATTCTTGATAATTATCCAGAAAATTATTATTTCAATGTATGAATCTCGTTGAGTTTATTTTTTGAAATTTTTTCTTGTTTAGTTTTTACTATTTTGTGAAGGTACACGATTTACAGAAAAGAAACGTATAATCAGTATGAAAACAGCTCAAGAAAAAGGTCTGCCGGAACTCAAACATCATATATTACCTCGTACGAAAGGTTTTACCTTATTATTACAAGGAGCAGAAGATCGAAGTAAGATAAATAATAGGAAAATAAAGATATACCTGTTACTGTATTAAACTTCGGAGCTATATTCTATTAAAACAACTGTTCCCTGTTTAAAAACTTGCATCAGCAACTATTTCAAAAATTTCGAATCTTTTTCTTGCAGGATCATAGATGACTTTCCAAGGAAGCTTCTCGCGTACTGAGCTCCCTCCGCACTCACCCCCATCACATACACACACATAAAAAGATCGCTGAAAACTTAGTGAATATATTGGAAATGACATGCGACAGTAATGTCCACAGAACAAGAGTACAAAATATCTCATTTAACAAACACGAACTCTCTGTCTAGATTCACTCTATAGATTTCTTTTTTGAAAAAATCATGTCTAGTTGTAATACCTACTAGAGCTTTGTTTAATTTTCGTTTGCTAGGCGAAGAAAAATGATCATTCATAGGCACTACCACGTCTTGTGATGCTATATTTAAGCTGAACGAACACTTCTATTGAGCATAGTGATGCTTCTTCAAAAAATCTAGAGTCCATGAGTGACAACATGTAAACTGGAATAATAACGAAAATGATCGTTGGCTTTTTCTTATAATCACCGGTTTTTCTAGTAGGAGATGAAGGAAGTTGTTATCAATTGCTGGTAAAAGCGATGTATCAAATAAAAAATTACATCGAATTCGAAGGAGCATTCTTTCGATTATCTTTTCATACACTGATCTTAATTTTCATATTTCAGACGAAAATTGACTTGCTTGACGGACGGGGATGGAGATCTTGGAGACTTCTAGTCTACAACAAGTGCGTATTGTACTAATTAGTAAAGAATCCCTAAATGATTCGATGCAATTATTGAAGTTTCAATTTCTAGATTTTCAGAAAGATGAAACTGTTAACATTCGATCTAGAAATTTGTTGATTAATACAGTTAAATTATTTTAGCTTCCTCGACAAAAATGTAGAGGTATCACAACCTGAACTGAGACAAAGATCTAAATTTTGAAATTTGTCTTATCAAAAGTGCTACGTTCAAAATTTTGCAGTTATTTTTTTTATTGGAAACTAGCGTATCGGAGATCTATAATAGAACAATGGCTATATAGAAAAAATAAACCCTTTACACTAACTAAAGAAATCTACCTTATCGGATGAGACTAAATCTATAGAAAAAAACTAAAATTTCGATTACTAAGTAGAACCATATTAAAACTTTTACTAGTACATGAAATTCATGATGTTTCAGATAGTAGATGAACGCGTTTGAAATTTCCATACCAATCTATAATTAAGAATTCTGATATCATTTGCTGATTTTTATATTGAATAATAGATAACTTCTTTTATTGTAATATGAAAATATTTGTTAGCAATGAAACATTTTCGAACGTAAAACATTCTACTAAAAAGAATTTCAATTTTGACACGACTTGTATGAAGAAGAAGTTGATAATACTCATTCATCTCTTTCCTAATTAAAAAGACATGCGAAAATCAGCCATGCTTTTATGCTATTGTTCCATATGTGTGCAGCATGCGTTCAGGATGATCGGGGACAGGGATCAATCAAAGAATGACAGATTACGTGATAGAATTTTTTATTTCAATCAATCGTAAAATGATTACTTTATTCAAGTATTAAATCATGGAAATAGTTAAATTTTAAAATTGCAGAAGTTAGAATCTATCTAACCACAATTGATTGGTCTAGGTTTAATGATGGAATTTTTCTTTAATTTAGTTCCAGGAATATATGATTTAACTGTTGGTTTTAAATCGAATGGAGCTGAACCAACACTTTTAAGCATCATTAAAGGTCGATCTTGTCAGGCGGAAATGTTTATTAGACGCATTCCATCCTCGAACATTCCAAAGGATACGAAAGGTTGTAGTGATTGGATTTATCAAATGTATGTTGAAAAAGATAAAACATATGATTATTTTGTTCGTCATGGTACATTTGACGGCAATGGTTTAACTCGTATTGAATTTCAGCGTAATTATTATGATTTATTAATTGAAGTTTTTTGGATGATTGTCATTGGAATACCATCATTATTCTTTTTAATTACATTCATTTTAACAAGTTCATTTATTGTTAAGTTAATATTTCTCGTTACGACAATTCTAGGTAAACATCATGCTTGTGATTGTAAGAAAGGTGGAAATAGATAAAAGTATTGTTTTTAGAGTTTTCTTAAATCAGATAAAATATTGAATGGTATTTTTTCCAATTTTTTTATATACAATTGATCGGGAAATTTTTCGCAGTCTCCAAGATTCCATCATAGAGTAGATTCATTGGTAGTTTTAATACTTTTTCTTGTATCGACATTGAGAGTAATAAGAGATTCGAATCTAAACAAGAAGAGTTTTAGTTTTTCTTCAAAAGATTCTCGAACGAATTTATTTCATCCAATCAAAATGATAAAATTAAATGAATGAAACTAGTAGAAAAAAAGTAAACAACTGATGTTCATACGAATTTTTCAAATGCGAAGAAAAAATTCTCTTTAGCTGCACATATGTCTGTTTCATGTTGACACAAAATAGCATAAGAATCTATCGTTTTTTAAAGAACCTACCTTTTCGAATCTGATAACAATATATATATATTCGTGTAGAGAAGTATTTCACCTATAACTAAGATTCATAATTCTTATTCTTATTCTTTGTTATATTAAGGCAGAAAGGGTAAAATTTGAAAATAAATCTAGCTGAATAAATTCGATAGTTACTCAATAGAAGTTTAAACTCAAGCACGAGGGATTTAATCAATTAGCGTCATGCTCTTTTTCGTAGCCATATTGATCGAAAACAAAATCACAGGAGTTTTAAAAAAATCTACTATACCATCTGACTGTACGTGAGTGCAACCAATCGATTGAGATGATGCCAGAAAAACGATTGAATTGGTATGATCTACTTCTGAATTCATTTCTTAGTTCTATATGATCATAAGAGTAGTAAAATGCATCGAATTTTCCTTTAATGTCAAGTTTTTGTTTGCTAAAGTAGTGATTTTCATATTCCTCGAAGGGATTAGTGAACTGACAACTGTTATCTATGAGATGCAAAATATTCAGAAATCCACTACAAACATTTCGAAGAAAAAACTAGAATATTTCTTGTTTGTCTTTATCTTGTATTTATTTTCATTTTGTTTCTATAGTAATGATTGGTGTTCGAGCTATGATTGCAGTAACAGAAACTGACCGAGGTTCACATTATGGTGAAACACAAAAAGACAAGTAAAACAGAATGATTTATAGTATGTGATACTCCATACATATGTATGAACAAGTAATCGTCCATCGAGATCTGAACATGAATGATCTTTCGTTTTTACTATTGTTTTTTCTTTTCTAGTGAATATTTGCACGAGTATTGTTTTTTTTTTTGCATTTCACTTTTATCAGTTTTGTTTTAATATTTGGAGTGAACTTTTCATATCTATTGGTCCATTGAATATGTTTTCTTTCGTAGCTAAAAATTTTCATTGCATTTCTCATGAACACAGATTGATTATTCAGACATTCTTAATGATTCCATGTACATATTTGGATGTGATTTTCTTTTTCTTTTTTGATTCCTATATTTATTCATTTGTGTGAAAATTGACTTCAACGATTTCAATGAAGTTCGATCGAAAACTTCTCGTCACTATTCAATCATTATTACCGGTTCAAATATTCATATGCTATTGTTTTATTGTTAGTGGATTAATTGTGAATTTTGTTCAACTTCTTACATGGATATTTATATGGCCATTCAGTAAACAATTTTATCGACGAATAAATTATCATCTTGGCACACTATTATGGAGTCGTAAGTGTAAAATATAAAGAATTTCTTGTCTTTTCAATCCCCAACATGATTATTTTCATGCTTAGAATTGACATTTCTCTATTCATGGTGGTCGGATTCAAACGTAAAAGTTTATGTTGATCCAAAAGATCTTAAACATCTTCAACATGAATATGCAATTATACTTGTCAATCATCGTTATGAAATAGATTGGCTTGTCGGATTAGTTGTTGCGCAACGAATTGGTTTACTTGGAGTATGTTTAAAAGAGAAAAAAAATGAAATTTTCATTTTTCTTTAATTCGCATAGGGTTTAAAAATTATCGGAAAACGGTCACTTAGTTTGATACCGATTCTTGGTTGGTCATGGCTTTTTTCTGAATCAATCTTTCTGCGTCGTATTTGGGAAAGTGATAAGAAAGTATTGGAACATGATATTCAACAACTATTAAATGGTTATCCAGATAATTATTATTTTAGTGTAAGTTCAGAGTCGAGATTTTAAGAGTGCACGTTATCTGGTAGCGGCTTGATTCAAATACTTCTATGTTTATCCTTAAAATTATGTGTACACTTGGAGTTTTAATTCAGAAAGTACTTTTTGCTTAATACAATTTCATACAGTAAAGTCGATACTTTGCATGAATCTAAATCATGATTTATTGTAATGTGCTCAGGGTTTTTTAATGCTAAATGTTCGAAGTCGTAGTTGAGAAGTATGTCTTCTTTGTCTTGAACACATTCTCTAATAGTTCAAATTTAGATATTTTATTTTTAGGAATCGATAGAAGATATTGAACAAGCTCGGAGTATGTGCTTTTGTTTTCTGCTCTTAAACCAGCTAGCTAGGGAAGATCCCTGGTTGTGACCCGAGGATTTCAACTCAATCCATATAGGTTTGTCAAGCCTAGTATTGATATATCATCTATAGAAAAATTAGCGGTCCAAATTGAACCGGGGAAAAATTAGAAGTGAACATAGTTCTTGTCTCGGATAGAGAGGAGAATCACAAGCGATATTCTTTACTAAAACAAACTCGCTAAAAGTAATTGGAACTAGTAATGATTCGATTTATTTTTCGACATTGATTCTGAGTATGTTATTAATTTTAACTTATACTGTACTCTGATGATTGGACTCTGCAGAGAAATTTACTGAATGTTCCCGACTAATTTCAAACGGACAGGATGTATGCTCTTCTTTTGATGATGATTTACGCGTCGTTTCTACATCCGACGACTTTGCTTTCGATTGCTGCAGCCATTGTAATCGTGTATGTTGCCTCTTGCATGTTTCTCTCGTTGATTATAAACATTAGTAATATCTAATTTTGATGATTTTCCACACAATAAATCGCTTCTTACTACACATTTGAAAGGAAACCAATATGCTTTTCTGAATCAACGCTTATCTGCACATACCAACTTAATATTTCATTAAATAGGACACTGAATTCTACATCGATTAATTTTTTAAAAAATCTATCGAAAAAGATATTAATTGTTATATCGTATTGTTCATTCGATTAACGATCAATGAAACAGAAGTTGAAAATCCTACTGCACTAGTTAATCCATACAGAACTATATTATTCGATTTATCGAATTTTGCGTATCACAATTTATATTGTTTTTGAAATACAACAAAACCGTATGTTTTTTGAGCTCCTAAAATATTTTTCACCTTCACACTTCCGAGAAAATTATAATTAAGAAACGATCTTATACGTTTTAAACTAATGCTCTACAGATTCCAATCACCAAATTATAGTATAAGTTAAAATTAATAGCATACTTAGAATCAGTGTCGAAAAATGAATCGAGTCATTACTAGTTCCAATTACTTTTGGCGAGTTTGTTTTAGTAAAGAATATCGCTTGTGATTCTCCTCTCTATCCGAGACAAGAACTATGTTCACTTCTAATTTTTCCCCGGTTCAATCTGGACTGCTGATTTTTTTATAGATGATATATCAATACTAGGCTTGAAAAACCTATACGGATTGAGTTGAAATCCCCGGGTCACACCCACGAACCTTCACTCTTACGATTTTGAATGGCTTTCTGCTTTCTGCTTACTAAGTACCAATGCTCATGATAAACAGATGTTTTGAGTTGTCAGAGATACGAAAGGGACGGCGATGACACCTTTGACATGCTTATTTTCTCTTTTAGATATTGATCATATATGTATAGGTCGAATAGATATTGTGCGTGTGAATTATAATAATGACAGATTTCATCCGTATGACGATTGATCTTTTTTTGTTGAAGATAGATAAAGAATTCCGTTCTTCTAATAGAACGAATTCATTGACTAATTGTCTTGTTTTTCCTATGAACGTGACGGAAAGACAAGCTCTATCATTCTTAGATATGCATCATTTTTTCCAAGAGACACATGAAGTAGTGATTTCCGTTTTCAGCATCTACTAAGTAGTAGTATCATAGTTGAGATTTTTTTTTGAACTTCTTCTGTTCTATGAAGGACTCGTAAAAATGTCTATGATGTATGTGTGTATGACGATAAAAACGAATAGAGATTGCTTTTTAATTATCATCTTGGTTAGTTGATCTCGAAAAAACTTGACAGGAGACATTTTCATTCTTTTTCAAGTATTTTCTCATGATTCTATCTATCATCATCAACTAATCCTCTAAGAAGCCGTCGAAATGTCAATAAATCGCACTGTTGTCAAAAATCGACAACGAAGATTATTTTACAATATGAAAATTCTGAAATAAATCTTTAACGAAAGATATTATGCTTTAGATCCAAGCAAAAAATATACATGTCTTCGTATAAATATCCTAAAACTAGTTTCTCTTCTCCGAAAAACTACATAAGTTCGATGAACTTGTAGTCAATACAACTAAATGTTACTCATTCTTAGTTTTACTCTAGTTGAACGGTACATTAGTCGTGAAAAATTCAGCACCCCTTCCCATTATTCATATTGATTCTTGATATAGAACAAATCCTTCAAATCTCACATCACCTATTTATCCAGAATAAAGTAGTGTGGTAGAATATGAGTGACTTTTACGTTCAACTATTCGATTAACTTAGAATTCTAAATACGACAAAATCCGAATTTCAATATTTCACCGCATTGTGTTTGCACAAAACTGATAACATACAATCTTCATCTAAATTGCTGCTCTTTAATACGCTTTAAGATGGCCTGAACGCTATATTTGAGAACAAGTCGATTTTTCTACAAGTTTTAATATCTCTTCGAAAAGGAACATTTCACAAATCATTCGTCACATCCAAAAAAATCCTAAAAATATAACTTTCGAAAACGTCTATACTCGATAATTAAGTATTAGCAACAGATTCATCGGAAATAACAAAAAAGGAAATGAACAAATCATGACTTTCCTCAATTCATCGTATTCTCATGTAGAATTGTTAAAATTATTTTCTCAGCAAATATTTGTTTTATTAAATGTTCAATATGTAAATAAGGATTTATGTAGGTTTTTACAAAAAGAAATCATAAATAACAATTTACTTGGTTTCGTACGTTCTAAGAGTAGGCTACCATTAGTTTTAAATGCAATGAAACAATTATAAATTCATAAGAAAAGTTTACGACGATGGACTACAACAATATTTTATATAGTCTCATCAGAATTATGTCTTAGACACAATATCAATTTGATTGATGATAAGCAATTGGAGAGTTTCTAGAGAACATCGTAAATGTTAACCCTAAATTCGATTGTCTCAAATATTATCCGTAGACTAGGTTTTTAAAAATTTTTGGTCGAATGAATATGTTTGATACATTATCTTTTCTACAATCGTCGGATGATCAACGTAAAAATCATGATTGGATTTAGTCTAATTTTGAAGATCGATCAATATTTATAAGTTTATTGTAATATATCACTCATTTATGACTAAGGCGTATTGATTGAAGATGAAATCGATACTTTCGACAATAAAACTCAAATAGGTAAAAAGAATTAAACAAAACAAAGAGCTAGAACATAATTGAAGAATGATTTTTACTCGAACTGCAGAAATTACACTCCTGAGAAACAAACTTTTGTCGTCACCTCAATCCTATTCGCTAATTCGTGAAAAATATTCGAGTTGTAGTGTTAATTTTCGTAGACTAAACAGTAGCACATTGGATGAAGTGCAATAGACGACTCGCTCTATTTTACTATTCCCATGGTCATGACTAATGAGGCCGATAATCATTCTATTCTTGAGAGAATTAATTTCAACAAAATTTCACATCTATATTTTCCTTGCATCACCCCTATATTTAAGGGATTCGTAGTTTGGCAAGCTCGTAACAACAGCATAAAATTAAGAATTGGAAAAGAATTTATTGACAAACTTGATTTAGTTCAATGCTATCAAAATGTGAAAAGAAATTATTTAGAGTTGAATGCTTCCTTCGTAAGGTCATACCGAGCTTGAATACGAAAAGGACCATTGACATTGTAGATGCTATATCGAATACTTTTCTATAATGACATCAGTAACTTCGAACGAGTTATGTCTTAAGCTTTCTGACCAACTCAAATGACTACAGACTACCGAAATTAATTGGGATTTTTAATGAAATCATTCTTAGATGTTTCTCAGATTCATACATTAAGGGTGTGAGTGTAGTTGTATTTGTTTGAAATATGAACATTGAAGTGTTCTGTATCTCGTTACATAATGAAGAGTAAATAGTTCTTCTTCGCATGATACATGATCTATACATACAGTATCATGCATAGTCTTGTATGATATTGAAAGAGTGGTTATACGTAATTTGCAGAAGTTTCTCGATACCGATACTGTTTGGAACAGTCTTGTACGACACTAGCAGAATTAAAATTTCATGTGATTGGAATTACGAAGTATCATCAGATAGAAGAATGTATGCCTTGTTAAACTATCATTAATTATTATTGTTTCCATTTGTTTATTTTCAATAGTTTTTGATGGCTTGTGAAGGTACCAGATTCACAGAATCGAAACGAGTAGAAAGTATGAAGTTTGCACGAGAGAAAAATTTACCTGAATTAAAATATCATATATTACCACGAGCAAGAGGTCTTACAATGATTCTACAAGGTGCCAAAGGAAAAAGTAAATAAATTCGAAACTATTTTTTCTTGTTTTATTTTATTTTAATCTATTTTTTTTTAAGTACCAGGCATCTATAATTTCATGCTTGCATTCTCAAAAGATGCTGCATCGCCAACATTTCGCACATTGCTCAAGGGACATTCTTTCAAAGCTCAACTTTATATCAAGTAAAGTAAAATATATACCCTAATCTAACATAGAAACACGAACTTTTTTCGTTAAAACAATCTTAAACCAGTCTTTGAAGTAGATGAACAAAGTGTAAGACATTGGAGTTGCTGGAAATCAAACTATTTCACTAGGCATAGATAGTTTTGGTCTACTCTAGTTTCATGAACGATAGTGGTATCAGATTGGACTTTTTATACAAATCGAGCTATTCTTAAATATCTGTACATTTGGGTACTGATTTCAAGGAGACAGAAGTAAGTATGGATTTCTCGTCTTTGCTCCCTTGACTTATAATTGCATTAATTTTGTCCAAATCAGAATAACAATAGAATATATATGACTCTATAACACAATCATTAAACATTAGTTGTTTCTTCTATGGAACCCTTCAGGAAGTCTACTATCGACTATAGTAATCAAAAGTTGCTGTGCCTTTTTCCTTTTCTTAAAATAAAACGATAAACTCAATTATAGTACATAAATAATATCCTATCCCATATCTATATAAGAGGAAACGTGTATGAATTCACTATGAAATGAAATTTCATCGTCCAACCCGATGGATAGCTAGTAGATTGGTATCGATTTCATTCGTGTCACAAATCGTCTAACAAAAAGTTCTAGTAGGATTGCTTATGCATCATTTAAATGTACTGTGTACAGATCGATACACGACACTTTTGTTGAAATAAGATTACGAATTTCATTTCATTCTTACACATTTGATTACGACAGTAAAGTTTGGAATCGAATAAAAATTCGAATGATAGTTTGTATTTATCATTTCTTCTATTATGAAATCGACTGAGTATCAGTAGAACAGTGTTATTTTTTATCACCATGCTATTACATAGCTTTTTTAAAACTGTTTTCTATGGTTCATTCCATTATCTGAAAATAAGTTGTCTATCCATACAGCACATTGATAATCCTAACTAATAATGAACTTGAATGTCAATGAATTATGGTTACCAATGAATGCTCAAGTTTCGCACATTAATTATGTTTCATAATAATAGAAAATATGACTTCGTTCATAGATATATGAAATATTATCTTATCGTATAGTTTTACTAATGAACTTCATTACAATAAGTAGTTTGACTTATTTTCATAGATTTGTTCAACGAAAATTATCCAATTGCAAACTCTATTAAAATATTCTAGTTTGTATGAAAGATCATATTTTTCTAATCATTATCTCAATAAACAGATTGAAAAGAGACCATGGAATTCTTCGTAAAACTATGCGTCTTTTCTTTGCGATTTCACAATTTAGAAAGAAAAAAATGATGAAAATAACCTATATTGATTTTTCAGAGAAATCTCTGTCACTTTTATTCTATTTATTTAAAATAAATTCAGTTTTTCTTCAGCTCAGTTTATGAGTGTGGATAATTTATCCAGTATTGAAGCTTATGTCTATAAAATGACTTCCGAATCAGTCTGATTATGATAATAGAAGAGTCTTCGAGAGTGATGCCACACAGATACCATCTTTGAGTTTGACCGAGAATATCAGGTACCTAGAAGTGATATGACACGAAACTGTCTCTTTCTCTCTATCTATGATAGATATTTTACTTTGAAGTATATGCTACTCAATAGGTATATATATAAATATATGTAGAAGATTTAGAGTTACAATCGAATGGTTGAAAATATGTGCGTATTTTGAACTGGATGTCAACAAAAACTATTCACTTTATAAATATATCAACTAGTTTTGATGAAGTATCGATCGGTAATGAAACGGTACTCATCGAATATAAACGACATTTAGATTATATATTCTGAAGAGTTTTGTAAATGTTCTTAATAGAACAGGGAAGTGAACTCATTTTTATATAAAAATTCATCTTCTAGAAGAACACCAGCACCAGAAATTCCCTATGATGATGATAAAAATTGTGGTGAATGGATTCAGAAACTTTTTCAAGAAAAGGTAATTGAAGAAGAAAATATGAAATCGATATATTTCAAATACATGAGATTGCACATTTTACTCATGGTGATATTTCTTTTTCTTTTTCTATATTAAGGATCGTATCTACGATCATTTTGTTCATCATGATAATTTCGAAGGTCTTGGCGTGCCTGAAGTACCTGTCATCCGAAATTATTCGGATCTTCTGATTCAAATTGGTTGGCTCATTACCATTGGTATTCCATCTCTGATATGGCTTGTTAGTTTTATCGTAGATAGTACATTGTTTGCAAAAATTATTTTTACATTGATTATATTGATTGTTTATGTGATCTTACAATTTATGATTAATATGTCGGTAATTAAAAGTGATGCAAAAGCAAAGAAGAACAAATAGTTATGAATCAATGGAAAGAAATAAAAACATCTTTGACATTTCAGTTTATATATTGGCCAGTCTTTCCACAACTAAATGTAGATATTTTGTTTTTTTTTGGTCGATTGTTTTGTTTTAAATCATTGTAGAACAAAAGAAAGCCTTACCAGGTTTTCGAGCCTTCTTTTTTGTTATTCACACTATTAAGTAGTACACATATTAACTGAGCCATAAATCACTGTTTGATTTTTGTATCGGAATATTGAATATTTTCGTTTTATGTTCAATCGAACGAATTGATTGATTGCCGCAATAATAGAAGCTTGTTTGAAATAGTATGTCATTTCTCGTATGAATATTTAAAACAAAAATGAACTTGTCCAACGGAGAAAAAATTTATATCAATCGATCTATTGATAAGTTTCGATTCAATACACTAGCTTTTAGACAGTATGTGAGGTTAAGTTCATATTAGGAAGTTTCTAAGATTCACATTCAAATCTTAAAGATCTTTTTTTCAGAATTAGCGAACAAAAAAAGAAATAACGGCATGACCTACACTCAGGTCGTATGCTACGTCAACCGTCGGTCAGATTGGTGTTTTAGAATTGCTTAAAACACCCTATAAAGACTTGATTATGTTATCAAATCCTATATACAAGTATAAATATAATTTTTACATCTAAAATTTTTACCTTTCGTGTAAACAAATTTTCATCGATTATAGAAAACTTAAAATAAATCTGTGAAAATATAGCCTACATAGTAGAATCATTTCCGGTATCTTCTTCTTGAAAAGTGTATCGTTATTTCAGATGAAATGTGAATTTTGTTTTTTGTGTTTTTCATCTCGAAGAGTACTTTGGTAATTGAGACGTTCTTATTTTCATGATATTGACCTTTCACCTCTCTACTGAAAGAAGAGTTTTTCTTTGTAAAGCGCGATTAGTACATGTTCTTTTAGAAAAAAAATTATCAAATATCAACAATCATGATTCATACCGAACTTTTATCTCGTGAAATCACCTTTTTCTATCGAATATATAATGGAAAAATTATACGTTAGAATTAAAATTGTTATGCGAATTGAAATCATGTGATACAAGATTCAATGTTCACTAAGGTACCTAACTATCTGTTATACCTCTGGAGTGATATTCATAAGAATAACATTTATTCATATTATCTACACAGAATACTATTTGATTTAGACTTCTATTATAGTGAAAGAAAAAAAAGAAACATACGAAATCAACTCCTTTCGATTGAACATAAAATGAAGATATTCTAGTTTTTAACAGCACAACATCTAGTTTCAAAAGAAACAAAAATAAAGCCTTATGATACCTTTTAGATATATTAATCTATCGTGTTAGTTTTATTTGGTACCAATAATTGATTTAAAATGTTCGTTTCTGATGAAGAATTTATCGACGAAGGCGACGCAGCAAGTCCACTCTACCTTGTCATGATGTTCATATTAGCACCACTTGTCGTTAGTCGACGCGTAAAACGAAGTGCTCAATTAGTAAGACAAAAACTACGTAGTGGTGTCAAACATACAATGTCTAAATCAATAGATGGTTTATCATCAACAGCAAAACGTCTATCAAGAATGAAAAATTTCGTTAAAAAACCACGAACGCTATTGAAGAAGCCAAAAGCTCCGTCAAAAGTAAAGTGAACATAGAAAATCAATTTTTTTGTCTTTTGATAATCCATTGAATATTTTTCTTTAGATCTCTATATTAGAAATGTTACCACTTAAATTACTCTCACGTATCATGGGTTGGCTAAGTCGTTTGTATTTACCTCTATGGCTTCGGCCGATAATATTTAATTTCTATATTAAGCTATTCTCATGTAATGCTCATGAAATTTATAATGAAGATCTTAAATCTTATAGTACAACATCAGAATTTTTTCGTCGTAAAATAAAAATGGAACTACGTCCTGTTGATAAACAATCGCCCATCGTATCACCGTGTGATGGTCGTATTTTAACATGTGGCAAAGTATCTCGTGGTCTCATTGAACAAGTCAAAGGCATAACATATAGTGCATCATCATTTCTGGGTGTTCCACTAACAGCTGGTCTAATAAAATTTCAACAACAAAATCAAACGAAATCAAATACAAATTATGGTGATGAAGATGCACATTCATATGCTGAAAGTTTACTTAGATATCGTGGTCATGCACTTTACTATGCAGTGAGTATAATGATACAAGAAAAACACAACAATCCATCGATAGTTTCGTATTTGACATTAGGATACTTGTACATTCTTTGTTTCTGAATTATGTTCATTGCACAAGTAGTAATACACGAACAAAAGATCTTTCATTTATTCGATTATATAGATGAAAGAATTAGTAATTGAAAATGTAACGTTGACATTTGACGACTTCTATTACAAACTTACCGATGTTGGACTATATTCATTACAAGAAAACTAAATGGACTGAAAGACGTCTATCAATATTCTAACTAATACAGTTTCTAATTATCTTGAAGATCAACTATTGTATGCCAATATTCTTCAGTTCGATGGACTCCAGATCGTACTGATCAATTTTTTTTTGCATCGGAAAGATTAATAAAACATGATTTAGCAAGTAAATCTATCTAATTAAACTATAAATAGACATAAGATAATCATTCGAATTTCAGTTGTACTTTCATCTTCTCTCAGACGATAAATACGTTGTCAATATAGTTTTCCCTATCAAAAAAATTCAGTTCGGTTATCTGCAGATTAAACGTAGTATTCATAGATTTTTGATCGTAGCGTATACACAATACTATTCAGACCATTGCATTATTTATGATAATGTCTTGTGAAGAAAAATACGATTGAATAGTAATTGAAAAACGTTTATTTAGGTAATTTATCTTGCTCCGGGAGATTATCATCGATTCCACTCACCAACAGAATGGTATGTCCGATTAACATGTCGAGAATTCTAAGAAATCAAATTTTTATTTATAGGCAAATAAGTTGGCGTCGTCATTATATCGGCCATTTATTTTCAGTAAATCCAAAAGTTGCTAGTTGGCTTCAAAATTTATTTTGTTTAAATGAACGAGCTGCTTATTATGGTTCGTGGAAGTATGGATTTTTTTCCATGACAGCTGTTGGAGCAACGAATGTTGGAAGTATCAATGTTCATTTTGATCCTGTAGGTAGATCCTGTGATTATATAACATGTGTGGCAAAGATTTATTTCCATTCTTAGGATTTAAAAACAAATAATCGTAGTCGACCAAGATTAGAAAAAACATTTCAAACAATTAGAAATTCGAATGGAATTTTACTCAAACGTGCTGATAACTTTGGTGATTTTAATTTTGGTTCGTAATGAAATAGAAGAAAAAACAAAACTTGATCTTTTAATACGTTTGTTGTTTTTAGGTTCCACTATTGTACTAGTTTTTGAAGCACCTGACAATCTTGTATTTAGCGTTAAACCTGGTGAACCAGTTAAACTTGGTCAATCAATATGCTATCTTGGCAAACGAAAAGACATCAATCTACAAAGTACAAAGGACGACAACGAATCGCCAACACTATCTACTGAAGAAAGTGAAGGTTCAAATGATGACGAAGAAAATATTGAACAACAATCACTTATTGATGCAGTTGCGCTTGATGCAGCTATCGCTGATGCTGATGCTATTGCTGATCGAGAAGTAATAGCAAATAACAACGATGAATCATATTCTTCCAATCCGGAAATGTAAATCGTGTATCCAGTTGTTTTTATCTATTTATAATATGCATTTATGTTGTGTGGAAAAGGATTTCTTTCTAATTTTTGGTGTTGTTCTGTTATTCTTATTGACTAAAACGTATACAAACTGATTCTATAGATTCGAAAAAAAAAATTCTATGATTGATCGAACACAGAATAATCTAATAAAGTAATGCTACTGGCACAATCGAGGAAGAAATCTTGATTTGATGATTCATTTATTTTAAGATCATGTTTGTTGAATGAAACGTCCGTACTAATTTTTAGACTGATAATTAATTGAGATATAAAAGGTTGATTTCGTTTTTTGTCTCATGAAATTTAGAATCGTATTCACACGTCTACCATACGCATTCTATAAAAAGCGATCATTTTAGAACTTCGACGGACTAGGTGAAACTCCTAAGACCTGAAGAAACTTCGACATTTGAATCATTTCTCATATCTCTCAGATTTATTTTATCGGTAACAATATTGTTCTTTTATATATCATTGATTTCATTGTGATCAAATGCGTAACAGTTTTATGATGAAGTTCGCAATACTAAAACTTATGAATGATCTCATGCAATACGAAAGCAGGAATTTAGATTTACTGGAAAATAGAAGTAATAGATAGTAGCAATAACATTTGGCTTACTCATGGAATGAGCCAACAATGTTACTAATGGCGTGTTTTTATACAAAAGAACCACAAATGCAGCATTTGCGTTGCACAAATTGAGTATAATGCTAAATAATAGAGTATTAAATGAGAAATGTAAACAATCGAGTCGCGTTCTCAGGTTAATCTGTATTCGCAATTCCTCTTGAGCCTAAAGCATGTGGGCGTGAAACTTCGGTTCTGCAAGCCCAGGAATAAATCGATACTCGATCAGTTTTTTTTCCTTTTAAAATTCTTTGATTTTATATCCAGTGTCCTCACATTCATTTCTTTCCATGCTAATATAAATGTAAATAATGCATAGTAAAAGCAAAGATTTTCTTTCGAAAATTGAATACGAAGTATACTTCGAGAAAAACATGAGAAAATAATCTTTTTAATGATAAAAACAAACTTTGAACATTTGACACAAGCTTCTCAAGTATTAGAATGATCATATTCATGCTACTAGTTGAGAAAATTTGAATGAAAAAAAAGTAATCAAACGTATTACCTAATTTCATTCAACGAAATTCAAAAGACGTTATTTTGAAATGTATTTCCAAGCTTGAAATTATTTTAACAAAAGAAAATCTGGAAAAACAAATTCTCTGTCTAAAACAGCCTGACTTACCGAAATAAAACTTCAAGATAATCATAAATGTCGAATGCAACGATTGATCAACTATTAGTAGACATACATTCATTGGTTAATCGATGGTTTGCTGTTTGTCAACTGCCATGTAGAGTAGAGTTATTGTAGCAAATGAACACAAAATTTGTGTATTTGACTCAACTCATGCTTCATAGTTATTGTAAACCACTAGCAAATGGTATGATACACTGTGGGGTATCTTGACAGACATACTTTATTCACTCAAATCAGGATTCGAAGATTGCGAATGATCCTTGATTTAGTTTTCATCATGCCAATTTAATAAAGAAAGACAGGAAGCTGATCTTTCGTATGATTTATTATCGCTAATTGTAATTGTAGTTCATCGATGAACAGTTGTTGAAGTCTTTTGTGAAATACCATCTGATGGAAATATTGTAGTAGATAGACAAGAAATTTATATCTACGATAGACTAGAGCAGATCTTTTAAATTGCCAATCACAAGCTAGTATACATTTTTATCCAAGATCACGTGTAGCAAACGTCTAAATAGTTGAAATATACATGTATTCTATTTCCTTGTCAATATTCCGTTCATTAAAATTATCGATGATGATGAAATATGCCCCAGTGTCGATAAGAGGAGTGATTCTAAAGATTGCTGGACAAGGTTTAGGTATCAAGTGTGACCAAACGAACTCTTTACACTCACACCCCCACATCAAGCAAGTGCACTGATGAATATAATTATTAGATGTAGACAATAAACGTATCATAAAAATCCATAGCTCTGAGTAGCAATAATGAATCCTAGCTATTGAGAGGTTCTCTACACATTCTTAACTCACGTTACCTCTAATAGAGCATACATTCGTGGTAACCCGACTAGAAATATAGGTTCTGGTACATATTACGAAACATACAATATAATGCTTGTCGACAGTCATACGAAAACAAGACAATAGATCCAAAGAAATTTTAATTAAATACATACTACAGTAGAACTTGTTGTAGAATACCACTAAAAAACATGAATGAGTGTCAGTCAAGGAGAGTCATCAAATTCCACCAATATCATATTCCTAACCGACTTTATCTTATTCAGTATCAATAACATCATTTACGCAATAGTTCATGTCACGAAGAAAAAACTATAATTCTATTCGCTTCGATTGTAGAGTACAAGCGAAATATTGCCTTGTTGAATTACCGATTCGATTGCCATTGAGCTTAAGTCTGTTTAGTGTTTGTATTGAACAAATAGGAAATAATAGATAGAGAAATGAGAGAGTTGATTTAGTTTTGTTGCAGAGCTTTGCCAAGGTATTCTGCGCCTGACAGATGAATATTAGTCGAATAGAGTTTCAACGTGTCTGCTCTGAGTAACCGGTTAACGATAGAACGCGAGAGTGCAAATATTACCCAGTTATCTTTAAGAACTATTTCAAAATGCTCTGCGCCGTTCTCATTGATCAGATTTCTTCTGAGATCAAGTGTGATTGGTGTATGTTTCGTTTAGGTAGTGAATGAGAACCTGACACACTCTAGAAATTACTTCGTTTTTGTTTTGATTAGATGCTGAACGATGTATATATATATATATATACGTATATACCAACATAGAGGAGATTTTGTTTGGATTTTATGAAATATTGAGCAATACATGTTGCTCCTTGGCCACCGATTTCATCAAAATAGAGTTTGAGTTCGATTAGTTAGTGTCTCTTTTAAATATGCAAAAAATGAAAAATCAAGAAAGTGACGGTATTCCTTGGTTTTGGGTGAGAGCGGAGATCAATTTTTGTTAGTGCAGCAATGTCTCAGAAATAAAAGACCAACATGGGGGATGAAAGTGAATGTCAATAGTGTTCGGTTTCTCTGAACGAAGAATTGCTACTTCAAGGAGAACATATTTGTTATAAAGCCCCGACACATTAGAAGACCCCCCTTGGATAAATGAAGCAAAAGACACATTAGAAGACCCCCCTGATAAACTCGATTTTTTTACAAATAATTTCTGAAGTTTATTAACTTTTTAGTATTTAATTAATAATCGTATCGTAGATAAGTACGAATAATATTTTGCTTCCTTTATGAAAATTATGTTTCAGTTCGAAGTGAAAAAAGTCTTGCGAAAAAATCAATTGGAAACAACTGTTTAGTAAAGAATAGATTTCTTTATAGAACACATATCATGGGATCTCTTTACTGATTTTATGCAGCATATTGTGAAAGAACTCTTACGGTTCTCTATACAAAAAACAAACCTCTCATGTTCTTGAGTTATAATGGACTCAGTGTAGAACCTTGATTGTAACACATGAAGAAATCTTTGTAAAATAGTAGCATAATAGGTGAAAATTCGTTGTGTAACAATTAAAACGCCGAATTACCGTTATCTCTAGAAATTCTGATACATATTCATCACAAACCTTTCTTTCATAGTTGAAAAAAAAACGTGAATTCATGTATATACGCTCGAGGCAGAAACGAATAAAAAAACCTTGATTCGACTATATCTTCGTTCGGATACAGTTCCCCTCAGATTAATTCAATCGAATGAGATTATTTGACAATTCGATTTGGTTTTCATCTCTAATACGCATCGGGCTTTCGAAAGTACTTATCATGAGACTCAGAATGCATTTCTATTCTCAATAAAAACTGAAGTCATTTTTAAAAAGAGCCAAGAAGACAATACAAGATTTGTATCCAACTACTTTTTTAAAATTAATTTCTTATTCTAAATTAGGGGTGGAAAGTTACCGTTACGATCCGTTACGTTACCAGGTAACTTCCCTCCCCTATTCTTAATACAAACGTATTCATTGAAGTTGACTTGAGCCTAATAAATATCCTATTAGAATATTGATTTTCATGTGAAGAGATTCCATTAATACTAGTGAAAAATCAACAAGAAAAATTAATTCGAGTGAGCTTGACAAAACAAGTTAATTCTTTTTCTGAGTTATGTAGTTATTGAGAAGTTAAAATTTGGTTAATGGCAGATCTAATTTTTTTGAAAAAACAAAGCTAGTGGACATTTTGCCAAACTTTTCGGATACACTGCCTTTAATATTCAAAGAATATTTATTATCAATGATATATCTCTTTTTCACAAGATAGCATTTGTTACTTTCTCATTGTACACATGTCGAATCAGTAAAATAACCGTTTTCGAACGATTGAATTGAATAAAAATGAATTGAAACGGATGTTTGTTACAAAGACTGCTGAAAAATATAACTTTTTTAGGGGACATAATAGAAGACCCCCTTGTAACTTATAAGCGATATGACAGAATAGAAGACCCCGGGTCTTCTAATTTGTCGAAGGCTTTATGGAGTATACATCGTAATTATTTTATGGCAAATGTAAGGCTAGAAACTTTATCGATAAGGGTTGCTTTTTATCGCATGCAGTTTTGTTCGAGCTTTTGCATAATGGTTATTGGTAAATCGAGGATCAGCAACGAATGCAGAGCTTCGGAATGAGTGGAAAGTTCTGGAATGATATTCGTAATTCTTGCCATTGCTTATGGTAGAAAAACAGAAAATTCCAATCGATAAGATGAGATTCACATGTTGTGTTGTGCGCTGTATTGTTAAGTCCCATAATGCGTTGTATAAGCGTTTTTAGTTATGAATTCGATGATTTGTGTTGTATAGCAATGAAATGGAATAGTGTTGAAATGACTTTTTTCATGATGCCATTAGGTTTCTCACAAAGGATGTTCCTCAACTGATTCAGAATTCTCGATTGCATATTTTGGCTATAAGAACGATAAAACACTTCAAGAATTCGTGGCCATGATTTACCAATCAACAATTATGATCGATTTACTATAGTTATGGTCTATTTTGTGGATACTCTAATCACCCGCTTTCGATCTGATATTTTGTTCGTGCATAAGTCGGATAATAATTAAAATACAATGAAAATTTCAGCCAAAAATAATTTTTTTTCTTGCAATATCTGTTATTCTAAAGCCAATCGGCCATTACTGACTTGTCACTAAGATCGAATTTGTATGAATATTCAATTTATTAAAAGAGAAGGATTGGCTTTGGCTAAAATTTCAATGATATATACCAACGATCATTTTTTTTCTATTAAGGCGCCAAAGTCAACTTGAAATCTGCTAATCGAACTATCCGATTAGCATCCACAGAATAGATCATAAGTGCACGAAAGCTATCATAACTCTTAATTGATAGGCAATGAGCACGAAATTCTTCTAGGATTTTCTTAGTCTAACTAAAATCTGCCTACAGCCAGAACATAGAATCGGCGGCTCAGAATAAGTTGGAAAGATTCTTTCAATTGTGGTATTCTTTGAAATTTAGTTTACTTGAAACATTTGTTTTTTATTAACCTCAATTATTGTTAGCGGTTAGTTGTAGTTTAATATCGTCAAGCATGGTAGAAATAGTTTGAGCAGATCTGCGAATTTATTTAATGTTATCTAGTAATGTAAGTTTTTAGACAGCGAAGATACGCCAGCGAAATAATATTTACATGATAGATCAATAGCTTAGATGCATGACTAATATGCTCGAGATGATTGAAATCAAATTTTGAAACATGAAATTCTTATACCTTATATCGATGCTAACTATCGAGAGTGATATTCGTACGCCTACAAATGTTTTCGATCGAATATAAAATACTAAAAATATGAAGCTGACTCAGAATTCTGGTAGATGAGTTCTATTGGTAATGCTAGAAATGTATTGGTATAGTTTCGATTGAAATAAATAAAATATTTGTTCAGGTCAGGTGTTTGAGATCCTTCACTTATTTTTGAAGATTGCTTTTCCTATGGTTAGTGTTATTTTTTATTCGATGAGTTCAAATCATAGATTGTGAAATTGTCATAATGAAAATAGTTTTTATTCCTTGTATTTTGTAAAGTTTCATGTTTTCCATGGTAAAATATGGATATTTACCAAATGTTGAAATTTATCTATTTTTTCTTTTCTATTCTCTGCGGCAGAGATCAATAGACTGCGATATATTAGAGTAGAGAAGTCACATCACAGTCTGGTGCAGATTTGTGGTAAGAGAAATGGAACCTACAACCTATATATTCATGTATAAGATGAACCAAAGCTACAATCATTCATTGAGTAAAATTAAATCTAACTTATATTTGCTTTTCAATAAACCATAAAAATACTCATACTACATCATTGCAGTTTAAGTCTCTAGTCATTTTCAATAAACAGTATGATTTCTGTTTTTCTTTTCAAGATAATTATATCAGATAAGATTGCAAATTAGATTTATTACAGTTCTGAAATTGTATAATACAGTATTTGCAAACACGATATTTTACAAAGACGATTATATATAGAGAGAGGGAGATTTCGAAAAAATTGGCAGAAATGACTATTGTCTATCGACGAGAGAATCGAATGTTGGGATTTGTTCAGGTAAAACTTTGCGTTTTCGTATTTCTTGTACAATGATGCCGCATTTAGTACTGTCGTCTAATGGTTCACCCGGTAGTAAACCCCAATGATCAAATTGACATTGTGGAGAAGCTGTACCGCTCGTTGCATGACGAAGTTCTTCTGTAAAGCCGAATGACTCGTTGACTGGTAAGAATGCCCTGATTCGACATAATGTCGTGCCACTTAGCGCGTTTTCTTCACAGATTTGTCCACGACGTTTATTTAATGTTGAATAAACTTTACCGATCATATGTGTTGGACATTCGATATCAACAAGAAATATGGGTTCAAGTATCCGTGGTTCAGCTATACGTATAGCTGCTAGTAGACATCGACGGATGGCTGGAATGAGTTGATCGGGTCGACGATGGGCTATTATAAGAAAAAGAAACGAATGTTGGAATCCAGTTATGATCGTTACATCAATAATTTAATTTACCTGAATCTCGGTGAATTTCAGCATCGAGTAAATCAATGCGAACACCACGTAGATTCTCTTGAGCAAGAACACCCTCTTCACTTGCCCATTGAAATCCAGCAATAACTGCATCTTGAATATTCATTAGACCATCGATACCTTTAGTTGAATCGACTAATATATTAGGCCCATTATGTTCGGGACCGAAACACCAAATCTTTTTCGCTGAAACAGAATCCCAACCAAATTCATTGACTAAAATAGCCGAACGTACTTTTGGATCCTGTTTGGCTGTGATACGACCGGCTTCGATGGCTTCGACTAATTCAGGTTGAAGTGGTGAAGCCCGCATGAAAAATTTATTGTGTTTATTTGTTGTTTTCGTAAATGCAGTTTGATATGATTCGCAGGTTATCGTTTCACGATAGGTCACTATTGGTGTAGCTATTTTCAATGGACATCGAGCATGCACTTTTTCGAGTTCGGCCAAACAAATTTCTAAATGAAGTTCACCAGCAGCAGCTATCACATGCTGTTTATTTTCATTCAGTACTTGTACAAGTGAATCAGCTTGTGCGAGTTTTTTGAGACCATCGGCTAATTTTGAATAATCAATCGGATCACGGACATCGACAGCGACACGTACAACAGGACTAACACAAAATTTCATGACACGAAAATTGTGTGCATTATCACATGTGGTCACTGTAGCTGTTTTTAATAGGCACTTATCGATGCCATTCAAAGCGACAACATTACCTGCCGGTACTGCATTCATTGGTATACATCGATCCCCAACCATTACACCTACACTGGTCACATTTCTAGTTTGTACGTCGTTCAACGATCCCGGCTGATAATTGGGACCGAGAATTCTTACATTCGAACCACTTGTAATTGTACCAGAGAAAATTCGACCAAAACAAACAAAACGAGAACCATCTTGAGCTGGAATTTTCTTACTAATATAAATCATGACTTCTCCGTTCGGATCACATGATCTCATAGCACATGCTACTTGATCATCTTGTGGACCTTCATACAAATATTGAATACGATACATTTGAGCTTGTATAGGTGACGGTAAATGAAGTACAATCAAATGAAGCATAGCCTCACCAGCCGGTAACCAACGCTTCATAACATTGGACATGACTGTTTTGGGATCGTGCAAATTAGTATCGAGTTTGTCGGCTGGTAATCGAACATCAATTTTATCTAGTAACGTTCGAATTTCATCCATATTCGAATTCGAACAAGCTTTGAGCATTTGATAGATAGGTTGAAGAATAAATTGATTGAAACCTCGTTTCGCATCATCATACGAATTTATCTGATCATGTGTGAACCATTTTTTGCTTGAAGACGAATAGAATGATTCACCCCACAGACGATCGATTAATTTCTCTTTAGAAACTTTAGTCTTTTCGGCAATAATAGTCGCAAACTGTGGTACAGTAAATGCCCAACCATGTTTACCAGAAGCAAAACATACATTGCCTAATTTGGGATTAAAATGATCATCGGAATAGATAGCATCGTCTGTACTTCGATAAGTTGCAATTAGAGCATTACAACGAACGACGATCGATGATAACTTTTGATAGAGTCCTTCTGGATCTAATTGTTGTTCGAGAATACATCGATCGATTTTGTTAATGATGAGAGTCAATTGTACACGTTCGGCTAGAGCTTGCCGAAGAACAGTTTCCGTTTGAACAGAAACACCTGAAACAGCATCAACAACTAAAAGTGCACCGTCAGTAACACGAAGTGCAGCTGTAACTTCAGATGAAAAATCAATATGACCAGGTGAATCGATAAGATTGACTAGAAAACCATTCCCATCTCGTTTGAGATTTCCTAAATAAGCAATAGTAAAATAAAATAATTAGTTTGCTTTTTAGTTTATTGATTTTATGAGCTAACCTAGTATTTGATCGTCGAGTGTGTAATACATGCTCACCGATGAAGCCTTGATAGTAATACCTTTTTCGCGTTCATCCTCACGTGAATCCGTAAAACACCGTTCACCAGCCTGTTCTTCAGTGATAATGCCTGCTTTCCACACAAGCGCATCAGTCAATGTAGATTTGCCATGATCAACATGTGCAATAACGCACATATTACGAATATTATTCGACTTCGATAGACTCTCGGATACAGCTTGGGCACGTTGTTTTGACATAGCGTAAATTGTTCCTTTTTGATTTTCGACGTAAGATCAGACGAATGGTTAAGAAGCAAGAAAAACTACCTTTGTATGCTCATATACAATGAAAATATAATAATATAATGATGTGCATCGAATGTTTTTATACTGTTTGGTTCTACTTCAGTGAGGTATTGCGAAATAACTACAGACGTACTTGCGAAATTACATTCAACCGTAATTGCGAAAGCATTACTCAAACAACGTCATGTGTCACATATATCAATATTTGATCAATGATACGATTTTTTCTTGTCAATGAGAAAGGTTTTGTGTTTTTAGAAAAAATAGATTCAATCGGCTTGAATATTTTATTAACTTTAACACATATGACGCATAGGGTTTATACAAAGAAACGTATTATTTGATGTGCTATTAAAAATTAAACTGTCGAGAGTGAAATTCGGTGAAACGATTCTAGCAATATATTGCATTTCTAATTTCCAAAACGTTGAAATGACATGATTCAGTCAATAATTCTGTAATACTTCGATTAATTTTCAATGGTTGATCGAAATCGAAATAAAAACGTTATACTTGTGAGAAATCGAAAGATGAAAGCTTCTTTTCCTTTTCATCGATCGAGTGATACATATTCATAAAGCAAGAGTAAAAACAATTGATTGTCTTTCTTCTTAGAATGCACATGATTTGAAGATTGAGTAAATCCATGGGAAGCGTACCACTCTATACATGACTTCCTCCTAATTTGCTGAAACTTTCAGCGTTTGCAGAGCTCGATCAGCTGATCGTTTTGGTAGTAATATATTAGGGTTTGAATGTGCTCTCAGGTCAAAATGGGAAAAATACGTTTTTCGCACTTTTGATAAAATCATCGTCGAGAAAGAGGGGTTTGTAATTTCGGAAAGCAATTTATCACTTATGACTCAATCAAAACTACACATTCTATATATCTTTGGATAGCTCGAGATCCTCTCTATCTAACCATATATAAAGCAAGTAGTTCAGGATCCTGAGTGAAAATTTCCATCGATCAGAATTTTTTGATAGAAACGTAAACTTTCACTCCTAATAAAAAATCTCTTCCAAATTCGGGTGAGTGGTACCCAAGCAGACAAAAAATTTCAAAAGCGCGTGTAAACGCGCAAAACTTTACGGACGTGTTCGGATGTCAATCGGCGTTCCCGATTGTGTGTCACTAACGGTTACAAATGCACAACGTGCAAACGACAGATTTTCCGGGCTGCTTTGTATTTTGGATGTTTAATCGATTTAAAATATCCAGCGGTTATGCACTCATTCTTTCCAAACGTTAGTGACACACAATCGGGAA
>OENT01001266.1:0-50396 GCA_900239685.1 Rotaria macrura | reverse complement strand
GGCCGGAAATACACCGGAACCGGCAGGAAGAAGCCGGAAAATATCCCGTTTCCTGCGGGTTCCGGCCGGATCCGGGCTCCCGAACGAACGACCTGGGACCAACGTAAAGTGTTTCGTCGAAAGATCCAGCTATGTATCTCTAGAATAGGCGAGATAAATAATTTTGTGTCTGCCATCGTTGAGAGGTACTGGTTCAATCTTGCTTCTATTTCAACGACAAATCACGAAAGGAATTCATTAACAAGACATTGAAAAGTACTTTATTTTAATTATGCCTTTACTGTGATCTCTAAGACTCCAATAGTAGAATTACAGTGGATGAGAAAGAGAAAGAAAAAACAAGCAAGTAAATGAGAAAGATGATAAGAAAGGAAGTGAGCATAACAAGTTAATAAAACGAAAAACCACGAATAGAGGCAACTTTTGAAATAAAAACACATCAAAGTATTCAACAGCAACCACGCTTCAGTAAAGCGAAAAGAGAGTATAGGGGTAGCGTACAAGACACCACGATTCAAGAAAAAGAACGCAGAAACAGATAAAAGAGTAGGCCTCGAGGTGTAGACTATGTTGACTTATGAGAGAAAGGCACCTTTATTCGAGGTGAATTCTTTTCTGCTCTTTCTATTAGTTGCTATATTTGTTTATTCTTCTTTTGTTTCCGACTGGAATGAGGAGACTTCCATGATTTCTTTGACATTTTTAATAGCCATCAAGTGCCATAGTAAGGGACTGAGAATAAGGAAGGAGCAACGGAAAATCATTGTGCTTCTTTTTCAGGTATTGATGAATTTAGTCCAAAAATATTTCCGAACGTCTGAAGCATTTCGTTGGAAATCCTCCATGGGCTGCGTGTTTTCTGTACTCGTTTAGATTTGCTTTCTGGTGGTATAATACCTGGTTAATAGAGTCAGATAAAACTGCCAAGTATTTTCTCCAGTGGGTTGCGTATCTATCTTCTAATGAGAGTCCATCTGTCACCATGGCGAAAATATTTGCATACTATGATGAACAGAACATTACTGTACGAAGGCTTGCTAAGTGAAAATCGGATAAATTGTTACTTTGTGTAGCTGCAATGAGTGGTGATAGGGAATATAGATCGAGCTGAAAAGCGAGAGAACATATGATATAAACAGAGTATGTGGAAGATGTGGAACGGAAAAGTCGGAGATTTTGATGTACTACATGGGTGTGTGAAATTCTGGAAGAGGCTCGATGTTAATAACGAGTTTTCAAAATCGATAGGATCAACTACAATAGTACCTTGATATAAGACTAGAGAACGGAGAAGGAAAATTGATGTCTAAGGTTTTTCAAAAACCTTTTCACAAACATACATGCAGAACAAAAAAAAGAATAGTTTTCTTGTCTCTCGTAAGAGTAATACAATATTCTTCAAGTGAGGAAACTGTCAAACGGAACAAGATCCATTTATGTATATGTTGTTATTACTTGGCAAATACCCAATAAATTATATTCTTAAACAACTAGAAAGATCCCACTGAGATTTCAACGCATGGTACCTACACGAAGGATCTTTCTTGATACTGTAGATGATCACACAAAGAAAGCTTGGATTAATTTCGAGATTCCTATTATGTGTTGTTTTTCTTTTTTCAAAGGGACAAGCAACTTTTCCAAGAGTTTTTAGAATCTCTGCGACTATTGTTTCTCAGATATAGTCACTTGCACTATGAAGCCGATTGTCAGTTCTAAAAATCAATACACATCAGCATTTGAAGACGGCGATATATGATATGCCTTCCATTGACGGCATACAAATAAAACCACTAAACCTCAATGAATGTTGAAACACGGATCATTTGATAGCAATCACTTAGCAGCGATAACCATTTGTTCCATTTGATAGGCTCATTCCGTTATCCAACAACTTCTATATGAATATCAAGCTCCTTAAAACCCTAAAGAGTTGGATGAAAAATAACACGTTGCCGTGTAAAAAACCGTTTTGTAGGTTCTGATGTCGATGTCAAATATCACTTTGGCAGAAGCTAGCCAATAAAACTGTACAAAAGAAAAAAAATTCTTTTAATTTTCTCATCTCACAAGAGTGCTGGAAAGGGATAAACGATAGGTTGTTCCTGAAAATAGTAATCAGTTAGTCCTTTTTATATTTGTAATTAAAAGATTATTAAATTCGATTTATTTTATTGTCTGAATTTAAAATACATAAATTTGTTCATTGTCAAACAGAAGAAACAGTCTGTTGAATTGAATTTTTTCAGTGATGCTGAACATTTCGGGTTATCAGTATAGATCGTAGCTTTTAATATATTATGTTATTATGAATTTTTATTTTCAAGATAACAATTCTTTATAATATTATACATCGAACCTATTCAATCACATATTTCCGTATTGAAAAAAAATAAGACTATTTATTGATTTTCATTATTTTTTCTTTGATTATAACTATTTTGAATATCATCATTGGCTATTAATTTCTGTAATTGTTTCAATGTTAATAAATTTTCCACAATATTTTCTGTAACATATTTACAACTTTTGATATTCAATAAATTTAAACGTTTCAATTGTCGACATAAAGAATGCATAGTATCATCCGTAATTCGTGTTTCACTTAAATGAAGTCGACGAAGTGTATTGCTATATGAAACGAGTACATTTATAAACATTTTCGTTGGAGTTATACGAAAACAACCATTCAGATTAAGTTCACTTAAATGTGGACATAGATCAACTAAATTTGTCATGGATTCTGATTTAAGACACGAAGAATTTTCGAATGAAAGTATTTCGAGATTTTGAAAAGAAAAGTTTTTCATTGGTTTTTGTAGAAAACTCAATGATCCTGATAGATTGGTTGTTAACATTTCACATTTATTTAAATAGAGACCATAGAGATTCGATGGTAAACATGTTATATTTCGAACAGCTGTTGGATTAACATGAAAATCATATTGAGATAAATGTAAATGACGAAGATTTGGATATGATGTTAAAATCAACGAATTTAACTGTTCAGTATATGGAGGTGGTTTACCTGAATTATTATGAAGTAATTCACCGGATATTTTCAAATCTTCTGTACAATCACGTGGAAAACGACGTAAAAATTTAAGTAAAACACGACTTGAATGACGTTTTGATGTTAAATCAATAGTTGTCCAAAATTCATCATCATAGGCTATGCAACGAAACCATTTACAAACACTATCGAAAACACAAATATATCAGTTAAAATGATATAGGGAATATAAAATTCGATAGAAACCCAGCAACAACAATAAGTTCATCTATTGTGAGATATTTGAATATGGAAAGAAGTGTTTCATCTGGCAGTTGAAATATTAATCCATTTTGTTCCACATATTCTTCTCGGAGTTGTTTTTTTCGTTTTATACGAGTATTTAAAGACATCGAATATGAACTTAGAAAGTAGACTTGATTAAAAGTTATTTTATATTAAGATGTTACTTATATTACTCAACTCGTATGAAATTTGTTTTAGATAAATCAATTGTCAAGACTTCATGTAGTCAACTATCCAATAAAAGCTAGTTTTGGAGCGTCGTACGATGGCGCTACTTTGCATTGGTTTTGTTCGTTTTTCATGACGATATTTTGAGATTTTTCGGATGTATCTTTTATTGAATATAAAATACTAAGGAAAGTCCTTAGCATGACACTATTTTACGACTGTATTCAAGCTGACGAGACTGCCGGCGTTATAACGGGTTTCATCCGATGGGACTACTTGTACGACGATAATAAAAAGCACTTGTTATCTTTCAAAATAAGAGTAGATTTTTCTTTAAAATTCGAGAGATACTCGAAATGTTTTACTCAAGAGGTCCTAATTTTTCGTTTCTTTTTAACATTTTAATAAGGAATATCGCTAAGGTAATTGAAATTCAAAATATTCTATCTCTTAATAGTGAATATTTTTGTTTGTTTTTCTTCCAGCAATCGTGACCAAATTTTGCTTTAGTTATTTAAATCCTATCAGAAATTCTAATAGCCAGAGAAAAGTATTAAGGTCTTATTATGGATAGATTTTTTTTATTCTCTTTTGATTTTCTGAACTGTTTTCTAAATTAATCAATTCGCTTATTTTTACAAAGTCTTATTACTGTTGTCGTTTTTCAAGCATCCAAAATTTCTAAGTCAATTGTGACAATATACACATATTTCTCTTCGCCAAGTTAACGTGTTAATGGAAAAAAACTGTATCAATTTTCTAAATCAATAGTATCCTATTTTTGTCATACGACTGTACTCATGTAATGATTGAATCTATTTCCAAAGATCTTATTTTCCCAGCTTAATGATATGTTATTCTATTTCGATTATTATCTCCTAAGTAGGAAATATGACTAAAAATTGACTCATAACGAAAAGCAGTATATATCTCTTTATTACTTATTATATCTACTAATCAGTGCGATGGATCTCGTCTGTCTTTGAACTTTCAGTTGGTTTCAGATATTCACGAGGTGTCAGGTAAGTTTGAATTGGACTCTTCTCTCCTATGGAAATTCTTTAGGTTCATTGACTCTTAATCATCCACAAACAAGAGGATAAAGAGGTAACGTCTTATTTGAAATCAATTGAATATCTGCAATCATATAGTAAGTGTTCAATTTACTTAAATGAATAACTTGCACATTACATTTATTTAATATTATGCATAACAATTTTGCTTTTTTATCTACTAATTCGAATGAAAAATAACTCGATTGAAATTAGAAACTTGTATTATTTTCTTTATAAATGGGTACAGTATCACTGAATCACTGCACATTCAATATCAAAAGTGTATTGTTGAACATTGAAATTATTCGATTGGAATTTTAAAGAAATAATATAATGGAACATCATTTACCACGAACAAAAACATACCAATATGATATTGTGAATGATCCATTGAAATACTCAGTTCTATGTTGATCACATTATTAAAAACATATACTCAGTGACTATTGAATTGATCCTAATTAGTTGATGAACTTGTTCGTATATTTTAATTAGAATTCTATTTTACTTCTTGTAACCATTGAATAAGAAATATTTAATTATGAAATTATATTGTTGAATAATTACATTTGATTTAAGAACAATGAAGATAAATCATAAAATACTTCATTTAGATTGATGTTGGCGACAAGAGATTATGCAAATGACAAACAGTCACATTTATCATTATCTAGCGGCTTTTATTACGAAAACTGTTCATAACTTTGCTGTCCTTACACTAGTCACCACAGTTTAGAGCATACAAGTAAAATGGATGATCAAACAACAACACACTAGTGACTTTGATGAAAAGTATTTAGTACGATCGAACTAATCTAGTTCTGTGTCCAATGAGTTTAAGTGTTATTTAGGGGCAAAATAGACCGTTTAGAGTGGTCTAGAAACGTGTTCTGTTCAAATTCTGGGCTTAACGGAGACTAAATTAATTTCAACGGAAAACCTAAGCAACCTATATATATATATATATAGGCAAGACAAATGTTTAGAGTCTGTCATGAGGAAAAATGTATAGTACAAGATAATAATATATTGCATGTCAACGGAAAATCGCTTCAGTATTAATTGTCATAAATATAATATTTTTATCATTGACATTTGGGATTTTGGTAAATTCTAATCATCTTAAGAGTGCATTCGAGCGAAAATTTTGGTAGTCACAGGCAAGTCACGCACGCCTTGAAATATATTAAAGTGTAAAACATAGATATGACTAGTTCGAAGTTATCAAGTTGCGCATACATTCATTCGTTATTACTTTAGTAGGACGAAAAGATTGCGTACTTTCATGTATTTGAAATATGACATTTTTATGTATGCGTATTCGTGTGGAATATTCATATGTAAATTACAGAAAATAATGTAAATAAATTGCATGTTCCTGCTGAAGCTAAGACGATTTAAAAATTATTCTAATTTTTGAAAGATTTCGTATTTGATTGAATATTATGTGATGTTTCGAATAGATAAATATCATTTGTATTCTCTTCTATCGAAAATTTATGATTCTTACAGTTGAATAATTAAATGTTGTCGAAATAAAAACAATGAGAATAATTAAACTCGAAATCTACATCAGCAAAGTAATTGAATAATTTTCTGTATACAGAAATTCTACATTTATATTAGTAAGAAAAATCTTATCATAGGTAATTTTCTTTTTCAATAAAAATAAATACTCTTCAGTGCATTGACATACACTCTACTATAGACGGTCAATATATATATTTTTTTTTTCGAGTGCATAAGAATAGGCTTAGTACTGAATATCATCAAAAGTAAAATGTGGTTTCTCTTCAATAACATAAATACAAGTTATGTAATCTTAACCATATATCCTGTAGCATGATTAACATATATATGTCATAAAAAGGAAAGTTTTATTGGCGATATATGATTCAGTTTTTACAGAATATAGAGAAATGAATTAAGTTCGTCGAATTTATTTTGTTTATTTTTAATAGAAACTGGACAAAAGCTTAATACATACAAATAAAGAAAATATGTACTTGTTGGTTTTTCGTATTTTATTATTATTACAACATTCCTTCTTCGTCTTGTAATGGATTTGAATTGAGACTGTCATCATCGTCATCATGGCTATATTTCTTAATTTTTAACTGAAAGTTTTCATTATTTATAGAATTTTCTACATGACTAGTCGTTGTATGAATTGAAAGGTTTCTTTTATTCGTCTCATGATCATTTGCCGTTTTATCTCTTGTTTTACAATCATTTGATGTCGATTGAAATTTAACGCTTAATTTTGTGACTAATGGTAGATTGTTTTCTCCATTATCATTACTAACTATTGACTTTGATCGTGCATCACTATCTGATAAATCATGACTAAGTTTTTGATTATTATTTGCTATGTCAGTTCGAGTTGAAGCTTTCGTTGCGAATGGTAAATTACTTGCTTGAGCTTTTAATTGTTTTGTTAAACGCATATTCTTTTCAGGATGTAAAATTATAATATAAACTTTAGGTGAAAACAAACAAGCCAATGCTACTGTAGCACATAAAGATATTGTTATACATAGTGTTGCTATATGTACCTTTAAATGATAAATAGAGATTTAAAAAAAAACGGAAATAATTCGTTCAATTTCTATCTAAAAAAATTCGATTACTTGATGACGACCAGTTTCATAAGCTGTGAAATAAATTGGAAGAAATGCTAACCTAATAAAGAAAAGCGAAGAATATTTTCTTTATGAAAAAGAAAAAGTTTAACTACTAACCATATAATGCATGTTGTATAGCAAGTAAAACCGATAAATTTTGTTTCATTAAAATTTTCTGGTACTTTACGTGTACGTATGGCATACATAGTACATACAAGTACAAGTAAAACATTGTAAATCAATGAATATAAAAATGAGTGTTTATTCGTATTACATTTAAGTGTAACGACACGATCGTGAGCTATGAAATCTACAGAAGGACGTTCATATGCAAGCCACAATAATGAAAGTAAAAGTTGAACCAATATTAAACATGAACAAATAGCTACTTGAGAATTCGGAGAAATGTATTGAGGACGTAGTTTGCCTATAGAATACATTATCAATGAAAGCCATAATATTTATCATAGGGAAGTGTATAGAATATATACTATAAATTGTATTATTCACTCAGATTACTTATGTCATGCTAGCGGCTATATCGAAATTGAATGACTAACAAATCTCTAAGGTATTTATCTATTCATCCGCTAACTAATGATATACTGAAACTTGTATCGACCTTGCTCATTTGTTTTCTTTTTTTTGTAAATCACAGAATTATGAATTATTCGAATATAAACCTACCTTGTTTTTTTGTACTTTCAAATATTCTTGCAATACGATTTGTTTTCGTCAATAATGCTGCATACATCATTGAAAATCCTAAGCCTACACCTAAACGTTGAATAATACATGTTATGACATTTGGTTTAACTAGTATTGGAAATGTCATAAGATAACATAGATGTATTCCTGCTAACATAATAAAACAAAGTTCTTTGCCACTTGCTTTAACAACAGGTGTTTCTCGTTTTTTATAGAAAAGTATAACAACAAATAACGTAAGAATATTTCCAATTAACGATAAACATATTGGAACAAGTGCTTGTATGGATAATATTTCAATATATGTTTCTTCAAGTTTATAACATGATGTACGATTTAGTGTCGGCCAATATCCAATTGAACATGGTTCACAACGTTCTTGTTCTTGTGGACCAACAACAATCGATGTTTCATTACATGGTGTACATACCCAACAACATGAATCCCCTTGAAATTGTCGTAGTTCACCAACACGACATGGTTCCGAACAGCGTGAAATCGGAATCGATGTTGATGATGATTGACTATGACTATTTAAACCTGGCCAAACAATTGAATCAACAGCTAAATTCAGTTGTCCATTTTTATTTCGACCTATTTTCCATTCGCCAACAGAAACATACTCATACGGTGATGCATTGATATCCGATGATGCTAAATGTGATCGACGATAGTTATATATACGATAATGACCTGGTACGAAACGTTCAGAATTAAATTGTATTTGACGAAAATCAGGCACTAGGATAAATTCGAAAACGAAAATAATCTTTCATTTAAGTAAATCGTCCTCATTTGTCTAATAACTATGTTCAGATATGAATGATTGTTAGAGAATTAACAAAAATTTTCAAGTTGCAGATTTTAGATACTAAACTATTCGAATCTATCGAAATTTAATTCGTTTATTGAATAGTTGCTTGAAAAATTTATAGAATCTATTGCTTCTATATGATTTATATTTTCTATGAATGTCACAGGACGTGCACTATTCAAAACAATCTTGATGATGATTGTACAATCACATTATTATTGACTTCCATTTTCATGGTGACATTTCTCCTCCTTTCTCAGGATGCGTTCCGGAACATATTTGACAAGCTCTTATTGCTCTATACAAATTCTATGTATGGATATTTTGCTATGGAATATATTTACTCTAGGTTAATTTGTCTAAAATTAGAATTTAATAATTACATTGTTTGATAAATCTGACAGTTAAATTTAGAAAATAATTCTATGCATGTCTATTCTTAGGATGTACGTAGCTATCGTGATGATCGATAATAGTATGAATTGTTTTCTCGAGAGTAATCGAGTAATACTTAATAATTGGTTCATTATTGTATTGTCAATATAGTGCTAGATGGAGAAAGAGAAAGAAATACAACTGAAATGAGATTCTTCTGCAACGATGCACTTATCATTGATTATTAGAAAATCGTTTTGACATGTATCGATGGATAATACATATTTTAAGAAAAAAAAGAAGAAGCAAACCTTACTTGAAAATGTTTTTTCTAAGATTAAGTGAAATAATTTTGTACCATTTATATGATTTGAAGATACATTAAAACATATTGTTGATGTACAATTAAAATAAGAATGTAATGCTTGAGCAAAAACATACGTCGCATCAACAATAAATTGTAATTTACTATCCCAATTAGATTCATTCAAACGATAGTTAGCACATGTTGGCGAAGATGATAAACTACAACCGAAACGATTTTCCCAAAATTCATTAAACCATGGATTTCTTGATGATCCAGATTTATCATCATGATCATGAAAATTTTTGTATGTTTTTATAGTTGACATATCAGGTTTAAGTGAATTAAAATAACGATCAAAGTTCAACGGTTGAATAGAAACAAGTTCAAGTGTTAATGTCCCAACGGCTATTTCATCAGTGTCACCATTAATTACAACCGATGATTCTTTACCCTAAATTAAAAAAATAATATCATAAAAAACAAGTGCAATTAAGTAAAACAACATTGAAAATCAATTATTTCATCATACCCAAGCATCACTGGCAATCAGAACAGGTCGATGTGTACCATTAAACAACTTAATGGCTTGTAATAATTTTCTTGCATCTTCTTTTGTAACAAATAAAACGTAAACACGTACTTGTACTTCCGATTTAATACGTTCCAGCATGGTTTCTAAAATAATTTTAATATCATAGATGGATGCATCGCGTTTCAAACGTTGTTCATCAGCGATGCATATACGTTGTTGTCGTTTTTTATTTAAATTTATTTCATCGGATAATTTAAGTAAACGTTTAAATTCTCGAAAACCACCTTCACCATAATCTCCATGGGAATAAATTGCATTGACATATGTAAAATTTAATGATTGTAATATATCAACAATTGCACGTGCTTGATTGGAATCGGACGGAACAGTACGAGCAAAATAATCGAATGATGATTCACTTAATTTCGGTGTTGTTGATGCATATGATATTTGTGGTATTTGAAACAAACGTAATAAATTAGCAACATGTACACTAACTGAACTTAATGCTGCACCAACAACACCAAATATATTTTCATTATGAAATGATTCTGATGACGATGCATTTACACATATACATGTGCCTGATGCTAAACGACTACGTACAAATCGAAGTGATTGTTCTAATCCATAATTATCGTCCGAACATGTATCGTATATAACTGCGCCTAATTCAATACCAGGTAATAATTGTTTATCATTATTGATTTGTTCAATAGCAAATAACATAGCTTCTAAACGTTGTATGCCACGAAATTCACTTATAGCTCCACATGGTTCTCGTGGATGGCCATATTCATGTACAGGAAATAATCCACCTAATGTAACATCACCACGACGATGTGCATTGCGTTCTGTTGAAGATAATCGTTTCAAAAAGAAGACGAACAATACGAATATGATAGATATCAATCGATAGTGATTATAATGTAACATTGATTAAACGTATCTATGTCTAGAAAATTGTAATTAATACTATTAACGAGAATTAAGCATAAATGAAAATGTGTTTTACTTTATTTCTATAATGTTTACTTTTAGATTCATTCATTCTCGTTTTTGAAGTTAATCTAGTTGACATAGACAACAAAAAAAAAAGAGGAAGTTCTCTTCAGCGTTGCTACTACAAGAACTACTGCCATATCTTCCTTTTCTCTTTCTCTCTCTCTCTCTCTATTCTAGTTTTCTCTCTTTCCCTCGATAATTACACGTTTCTGTCTTCCTCATTTTCTCTCGTATTGTGTCTACTTTTGATTATAGTGGTCGATTCATTCGATTACAATAGATTTGTTTTTCTTTTAAATGCTTTCTTTCACGGTGGCATCTTAAAAATTTTCTCTTTATTAGTGTTCAATAGCACGATCAACGAGCATCTATATCGACCATGAACACAACTGACACGTTATGTGTTGGCAACAAGAAAAGCATTATCGAGCATTTCAATTCAAGTATTCATAGCATGAACGAGACAAGTTCCTCTTTGTTCTTTATTTAATCGTGTTCTTCTCGATGTCTTCTTTTTTTTTTATATTTTCATTATGAGAAAACCAGACAAAAAAAAACAGACGTTCGTTAGTTTCATCATACATATCGCAGACGACATGCTCGTTGTGTTCTTTATTTCTACAAAGCATTTTTAAGTATTGGTTTTTACTTTTCATCTTGCTTACTAAAGATTATGATTGTCTGTCTATCATCGCACAAAAAAGAAAACGATGATCACAAGAGCGACATAAGAAGAATGACGCCAAGTATATCAACCAATGATAATTACAACCATTGATCAGATAATGAATGAGTTGTCGTCGTGTAATCATGATTTTTGATTGATGTCTTATGCTTCTAGATAGATATTACCAATATTAAAGTAATAGCAGGATGAACTTTCTAAAAATACAAAATTTTTCAGCATTCTTAAGTCGTCGTACTTGTCGACAAGAAGTTAGTTAGTTATTGTTGATCGTAAAAACAAACAACTAGAACTGTTTTTCTTCTTCTCGTGCCGCTTGTCTTTTTCATGCTGCTTAATTCAGATTGATATTGATAAGAACAATAATCTGTGATGTGAGGCAAGACTAAGTGTATGAAGAAAGAAGTCATTCATGTTCATGTCTCCATTGAGAAATGTTGCTAACTCTTTTTAATTTTGTTTCGCTATAGCTCATCCTTCTCTGTTTCCATGAAAATTTCTTTTGTCTTGGGAAAAAGAAGACGAAGAATTATATGAATACGTCAATAAAGCATGAACGACGGGCATAGTAGTAGTATTCAGTGTCAATGGTGAACGAGCACATATTCAATCAAAGTCGATTTGTGCCTTTTCTCTAGAATTCTATGAAAAAGAAGAAAAAGAAAACAAGATTCTTGCATGTCGAATAGATTCTAGTCAATGTCAGAACTGTTCATAAAGATATTCAATATATAGCGTAGGTAGTGAAGCTGAAAGCCGTAACAAATTTTTCTTTATCTATGAAAGTCACATCACGCATATAGAAAAAAAAGGCATCATCAACATGCATGTATTAGAATATAAAATGTCTCATTCGTGCGAATAAATCCGATGCATATATCAGACAATAGCTCGGTGTTTTTATTACGAAAGGTTGTCTCGTCTAATTACAAGAGTTCTTTTCTACATTACTTTTCACGCACAATTTCCATCGTAACCTATTGTTAAATTTCAAATCTAAAGAAGCATATAAAAATCACTAATGCACTGCGTTTTTATTATTAATGTAGGAATAAGTGAATATAGAAGCAATATAATTTTTTCTATCGTTTGTACAAGTAAAAAGAAGAAAAAGGTGCAAGTTTAAACAGTTAGTTTTAAGTTTCAGTTATTTTTCTATTTTCTATTGTTTGAATAAAATGATCGATTTGTTTTATATCTAACATTGAACGTATACGACTTGAAGCTTTTTGATAAATATCCATGAGATCATTTTTAATTGTTGCCGATCTTAAACGTTTTTCTTCGAATAAACGATCGATATCGTTAATTGTCAGTGATTTATTCTTGATTAACATGGTTTGCCGTTGAATTATTGTTGACATTTTTTTATTTTTTTGCCGATTTTTAAATTGTCGTTGTTCATCTCGTGTTTGTTTAAGAGCTAATAGAAATAATTTATGACCAGTATCATTTACTAACGGTTGACTATGATCGATTGAAAGTATTGAACAACATGATGAAGAATCATCATCATCATCATCAACAACAACAACATTATCATCTCGATATTCATAATTATTTTCTGTATTTTGATTGATCTTTATAATAGTCTGTGATCTCGTACGTTGTTCCATTCATTTTACGATACACAGAATAAAACGAAGAAAAAAGTAAAATACCTCAAGCGCCAATCGAAGGATTTTTTTATTATCGTTTAAAAATGAAAAAAAAAAAGAAAATAAACGTTGTTCGTATAAACATCATTTGTTTCTAGAGAAACATTTTTTTACTCTTTTGTGAGCAATCATTTCCGTTGAAAAACATCTTGAAGTATATTATATATTATTTAAGTATGAATTATCAAATGAGGTACTTTATATTTAAAAATCAACTTGAAATAGAAATGCATCTAATCGTATAGATAAAAATTTTTAATGTATTTATTGATTCTATGTAGTATAGTTTTAATGTCGTTTATACTGTAAGATAATCTTTTTTTGTGTTTAATGTCAATCTTTAGACAAGAATTAATAAATAATTGAATTCATTTGACAGTAATGAATATGTCATCATATTCTTAAATATGATTGTTCTTTTATCGATCGATTGAACAACAGCAATGATATCGTTGCCTTATGTTGTGATGTTACTTTTGATTCAATACGAGACATCATCAATTAGATTATAATCAATAATGCATGAATCAATAGTAGATAAATTTATGAGATCTATCTTTTTTGATGTCGTAGAAAGATTTCAGAAATAATAAAATAACTTTTAAAAGCTTTTAGTTTGAAACGGTTTTCAAACGATACTAAAGAAGACTAGTTTTCATCATTAATGACTCATTCTGAATATAAACGTTTCTCTAAAATTTAGAAACAGGAGGATGACAGGGCAGATGCATGTCTTCTGATATTTTGAGTCGTCATTGATTATTAATGAAAGGAATAACGTCAATATTGGATCACATAGCTCATCTCAAAAATAGAAGATGAAAAAAAGCAGAAGACGAAACACACGACATTCTTTTCTAGTATCGATCATTTACTGGTATATTTATCGGTAATGCATGGAATCTCGTTCTTGCAAGCATATACATTTTTCGAATTTATAGAATTGGTTAACCATTTGAAGTACGATAGTCGTTGTATTATACCTCCGCTATAGTCGTTCATCAATGTCATATTAATAAATCTCAAAACCAACTTTCTTCTTGTGAAACACAAAATGAAAATGACAAACCCTCCGATGAGTAGGAAAATATTTTTTCTGTCATCGATCACAATCATGTCTCCACAGTTGAAGACATATCCTTTGATAGAATGTAAATCGAACTCTACGAGTCATTCAACAACTTACACAATTTATACCTTGAGAAAAGATCTACTAATAACATTAATGTTTCTATTCGTCTTAATTATTTCCTTGTCTGACTCAAGTATCGTGAGCTCTTATATCAGAGTATCTGTTTCTTTTCAGAGTTTTTCAACTAAATGTCATGCATAAATGAGAATAATTGACATTAAATCTTCGGCTTGAACATGTTCTCTTAGATAGACAATAATAAACATGTTGACTTGTCATCATATCATTTTTCTTGTCCTAATGCATTTCGTTAGGAAACACTATCAGTCTTAACATAAATTTACTGATGAAAACTTTGACATTCATTTGAAACTTACAATGACGTCAAAGGTATCTCTTTATTCACACATCCTATCATCACAAAGTCTCGATGATGTTTTGATATATAGCGAAATGCAACTACGATCTACTCGAAATTGATCTCTTCAATCGGAGAATTTTCATCGTGTTAAAATCTTGACAATGATTAGATTACAATTATTTGTTACTATTCGAATATGGTTTGTTGAATAGCTAGTGACCTTCGCAATGAACTAGACCAAGTTAGAACAATTCCATTCATTAGAATTCAGATCAGAAGATAATCTTCAAATATATTTTAAAAGGTAAAAAATGAATTTCGTAAATTTTCATATAAGAAAATCAAACATTCAAGAAACTATTTATCATTCAGACTAAAACTTCCATAAACATAAAAAGACAAGATCCATTATTAATGTTTGAAAAAATTGTTTTACAATGAGAACTGCAATATTAATTTAGAAAACAACATTCTTTTGCTTTTTACATTGTTGCACGATATGGCATTTGCCGATAAAATGATGGTGTTGGAGATGGTCGAGCAAAATAAATAATGTCCAAAATTAAAAATATAATACCACTTCCAGTAAAAATTAATAGTATAATTGTCATGATTAATTCGGCTCGTATAACAAATAATTGCCATGCAACAAAATACAGATATCCGAAAAATATAGCCAATGTTAATGCAATTGTAAACGCTGATAGAAGAATACTTTCAGTTCGATTCGATATTGATCCAAATAATATACGTAATAAGTCAATAAAAAATACACTTATCATGAGAATTATTTCTCCAGCTATTTGACCTTGAGAAGGATATATAATTGTTGCATTTTTATAAACAAAACTAAGAGATTCAACAAGTAACCAGAATAGTACACACCAACGGTTTATAGTTAAAAATATTTCGAATACAACGGATGAACGAACATTTGCTAATTCATTGTCTGCAACGGCCATCTAAAAATTAATTTAATGTTTACGCGTATATATTGAAGTAAACTTTGCCAAATAAAATCAATAAAAAGCCTTTAGATTTCCATTTTGAAAGGAATATGTTACCATAGATATCACGTATACAGTTACAAAAAAAAAAAGAACAAGAAGAATATATAGATGTCAGAACGGGTCAGTTATAGAATAAACGGTATCAATGCATATCTATTCGATGGATACATTTGACCATAATATTGACAATACCAACGGTGATTTAACAAAGCTGAAAGACATTGATTGACAGTAACCCAAATAGTTAATGACAAAAAACATGACGTACGATGGCTAATCAATAATAATGATATGTATATAAATATTTCTGCTATATAATTAGGACATGACAAATATTTAAATGGCCAATAACCATTTGGTATTGGATAGTTTTCATGTTTTGTTCGTTGATTTTTTGCTAATATTATATGAACATTTGATTGTATATAACTTGTACTAAGAAATAATAATAAACATAAAACATATGTAAGCATTGATCTATTATTATATTCATCTTTATCATCAATAATAATTGTTAAACCAACTAGTGGATAATGAATAAGACCAACAACATAATGGATAAAACTCATTGTTGAATTTTGACCAAATTTATGAATATAAATACATTCGTATAAACGTCGAAACATATGACAAATAAATATAATATATAGAAAACATGATAAACGATAAGAAATCCATAATGGTATATTCACTAATAAGCCAATGATATAAAAATGTTGAAAAAATGATTTTGGCACATCGCCGAAAATTTTCTTCTTATCTATATTTTCATTCTTTAATTTACCGAATAGATAGAAACGTTCTAATATAAAATTAATAATTAATAAATTTGTTTTACCATCAATCAATAACCATATACCTGGTACTAATATACCAGCCGATATAGATAACCAAAAAAATGATATTAATATATTCATATCGATTTCCATCATTGTATTGCAATCTAGAAATAAATGTGTGTATATGAATCATTACTAATGTATTACATTGTATGTTTATTTAACAGAAAAAAAAGGAAGCTCTTCTATCATTATCATCTCTGCAGAACTACAGTATGAAATATGATCTTGCTTAACACATGTCATCACATCATCGTCTTTACACATGCAATAGGGAATTAATTCTTTATAGTGTAATGAATCGTTGATGATATATTGTCTTTATTTATGTATGAATATTTGTCATAGTTACAGTCTGTTGAATATGAAAACTCTTCATCATTCGATGATGTCAAAATGGATCTATTTCTCATCGAAATATTCGATGTAATAGTGTGTTTCTCCTTTACTTTTAGTGTTCTAAACAATAAAGTGAATGGAAATTCTTTACAATGAAATATTTCATTTATTTTTTATTTATTCCATGGAAGATTGTTGCACAGCATACAGATTTCATGTACAGAAAAAAAAGAGGAAAAAAGATATTGTACAAAAAATAAATCTATCAATCCATCACAAGAATAGAGAGAAAGGGCCATTGAATTTTTCTTATGAAAATTTACAGTGTACAGTTTAGAATAGTTTTATATTGACTAAAATTTAAAATAGAAGCAGCGTATACGCATGATTGATACACATTATTAAACTTTTGATTCTAAATTCGATAATCATTCGATTGAGTAACATGTCTTACGAAATTTTATTATAATTATATTCAAATGATAATTCGTTATTACTAAGTCGATTCGAACGTGACCAAAAGTAGATAACATGTAATATGACTATTTTCTTTTAATTTGCATTTTTTTTAACAACATTACGCACACTTCTATTTTAAGTACCGGATTAACAAAACTATTTTCAATAGTAGAACACTTGGCGGCTATTTTTTTCAAAAAGACATAAAGTTCTATTCCAGATGGATTGATATACATTCTCTTTAAACCGGAAGATCTGATTTATACAGATATATCATCACTATCATCGTCAATGAATGGTATTTGTACATAGATCACTGATGACTTTGAAGAACCAATCGGTTGAAATTTTCGTTGAATTTTATTATTTATATTATCGCAAGTATCGAATAGTACATCATTATTATTTAATTGTGAAGTGAAAAGTTCATTTCCAAATGAACATTCAAGTGTTTGGCGTTCAAGATCATAATTATAAAAATGTTGACGAGCACTATAAAGACGAAGTATCATTGGAAGAAGACCACAAAACATAATGGAGGAAAATATCATGACATAAGCTAAGATAATCCAATTATCGGTGAACATTGTTGATTTGAAAATAAATCTGTTTCAATTCAATTAATAATAGTACATATGCATGTTGAACCATCGACAAAGGAACAAAACAAAAATTTTATCTTCTCTCTTTGATTCTATGTATGTGTTTCATACCAATAAAAAAATTTTAAAAATATTCGAATTATGTATTGGTGTTATTTCGCTTCATGTCAAGGCATCCATATTGCATTCTATTAGAAAAGAAATAATTTTCTATCAATCTAAAAAACAATATGAAAACCTTGAAGTTAATCTTTGATGTGAAAAAGAAAATATAGATGGTGTTGTTAATCAAAAGCATTTCATTATTTTTGCTATTCAATTATAGGATGTATGCATTTGCCATACATCTCAAGTAGTGTATGACAATAGTCATTCATTTATTTTCTAGAGTCGCAGTGGTCTATATCTAAAACTCGAGATATATTAAGTCTTATCAATGTTACTATTATGTCTGCGATGATACACTTACACAAGACTATGTCCATCAATGAAAGTTCATAGAATACTGCCTTTTCCTTTTCATTCGTTCTCTCTAATTACGGATATTGTAAACGTTTTATTTTCCTCAGGCATGCGCCATTATAGAGGAGGTATCATTTACTAGTAGAGTCTCATTTATTTCTAGCCGAAATCGCATTTCAATCTGAAAAACAGAAGTAAAACGAAAAATCCACATTGCCTCACTTGTAAATATTTTATATAGATTGTTTTCGACATTAGAACCGTTCCCCTGGATCACAAACCATCCTCCTCCTGTATTTCCTCTTCTCATACAATATAAAACAACCATGTCATAGATAAACGCATAAAAGCATTTACAAGATAACTTGAGCAAGTCAACTAAAATATTAAAATAATGCAATACAAGACTTAATGTAACTATACACTATTAGAAACTATAGTGGAAGTGCTGGTCATCATTAACTATGATAGAATAACTGCTTTCAACCATCATTTAATTCGAGACAATCGAAAATTAAACTGATTACAAGGAGAAAAATGGCCAAAATTAATAGAAATTATAGTCAATACATATTTCAATGATATTTTTAAACACACGTTGCGTATAAAAAAATAATATGTCAAAATCATGCATTTGTGGTCCTATCGAATTAAAGTTTGAAAAATCAAGAACTTAGTATCATTGTGACGTTTGTATTACTTCAAACTCGATTATTAGCAGCTTAACTTACGGCATTTTATGGTAAGGTGTATAACCGTCGGTAGCCATGGTATCATTATGAACAAATCCATGTTCATTTTACAGAATGATTAGATTCCAAACTCTCTATCAAAACAGATGTTTTTCGGTTCAATGCTTGAAATTGTGTTTTCGGATTACAACATATTATGAGCCTATTTCATCACTTATTCTTAAATAACGAACGACTGACTATCATGAAACTTTTACTATGAAGGGAGATCATCCGTTTGCATTCAGAATTACAGTTAAATCGTAAACAGGTTCGGCGCTAACCTATGACATGAAAGTCTTCGTACAAAATGTTTACTAATTTTTCAAGAACTTAAAAGAATTTGTTGAGAGCCAAAATTCGTCAGTTAGTATTAGAATTTTGTACTCGTTCGGAATATGTGTTCAGAATTTTCTTATGATGTGAGTTTGGTCAACTGTGAGTCAATTTTTCAACGAATCTAAAATGATGTCTGTACAAAATGAAATAAGGAATTTTGTGCTATTCTTAATTTGTGCAATACGTATGTTAGAACCATTATAACTAGACACTAATGTAGAGCATTGGATTCTCTGCAGAATGAGCTAAACCTCTCCTCGTAAGAAACGACCCTCGGTCTTCTATTAGGTTCCGTCCAACTTTTTGAAAATTCAAATTATTTAAAACTTTTTGTACAAGATAAAACATATAGTGAACAGTTGATTTTGTAGAGCAGACCTTTCTCTACAGAGGTGAACTATTGAAAACCGTTTCACGTTTTTCTTTAAGTTAATTTTAGTCAAAAATACAAAATTAGTCAAGCTAAAACTTTTTACAGACATCATTTTGCACCTGTCAAAAAATTTTCTATTGTTGAGCAAACTTACATCAAAAAAGAATTCTGCACATATATTCCGAGAGAGTACAAAACTATAAATCTAACTGACTTATTTTGGTTCCCAACAAATGCTTTTAAATTCTTGAAAAATAAGTAAACATTTCGTAAGAAGACGTTGGCGCGATAGGTTAATCTGTAGCCTGTAATCTATGAGCAGTAAAAATTTTCATTTCTTCATGATCAAATTCTGACTTGTGTAAGAATAAGAAAAAATGTTGTATCACATTCTAGTACTACGAAACATAGAAGATTAAAATCTATAGTTTGTTTAATAAATATTATGATAAAATCTTCAAATCCTTTGTATAAGAAAAAAGAAATGCAGCGCACAATTTTCAATAAGTATCGAAAAACAGTCAACAATTAAATCGTTCATACTCGAAATACGAAACTTTATTCTACGATATCGATGATGTGATCCATTTATCAACAAGTCGTTTTTCAATACCAATACATTGTAAACATAGTAAAATATATTCATTAAGATATGTCCATAAGGTTGCTTTCGTTGTGTGACTATGCTCAATAGTGAGGGAATGTAATCTCTGAAACATATCATGTAACTCTTTAGATTTTGTCTCTATGCACGTATTACGGTAATTATCAATTGCATTACGATAACGTTCAATAATAAATGATTCAGTATTTGAAGCTGATGCAAGACGAACATCTTGTTGATATTCATTGGAAAGAAAATGAATAATTAATTCATGCCATATCGATTCAGGTATTAATGGTTTTGGAGCAGTTTCAATACATTGATCACCAAATACTTCTTGTTTGATTAACCAATCGTTTAAGATTTCAATGAAACACGCTTGAAGTAATGATATAGATAACATTTTTTCATTAGATCTTCCTGTTCGTCGTAGCAAAAGATTTGTTGGTTTCGGTTCAACTTTTTTATAATAAATTTCAACAGATGATATATCAATAGAATGTTCAGGTATAAAAACTTTAAATTTTGGTTGGAAATTATTTAGATAAATTGAACATGCATTAGTAATAATATTATTCGATATATTAATAGTAGAATTTGTCAGATTACGTTTTCTGAGTGAAATAAGATAACCAGCAAAAAGCCATGGAAAACTAAGTATACGTCGATTTGATTTCAATGGTAAATTATTACTTTGTTGATAACTATAAATATAAGCACAAGCCGCTTTAGCCATTTTCATGTCTCGACAACTATCACAATCAATTCGTTTCATACGATTGGAATTTTCTCTTGATACAAATTTACAACAATGAAATTTTCGATTTTTTTCATCGAATTCAGAAAAAAAATCTTGCATTGTTTTACGAGTTAAATTTGTTACTTCAATTGAAGCTGAATCTTCAAGACTACCTTTTTTATTTCCACCTGCTGATGCATCCATCGATTCACAACGACAAAGTAGATCAATTTCATCTTGAAAACGATATAGACTTATTATTTCAAGTAAGTCTCCTCGATAGTTTGAATACAATTCTTTTATATCCGTAAGATAATCCTTCCATTTTTCATGGTCTATCAATGGATCAAGAGGTTGTTTGTATATGGACGATGTTTTCAATTTACTAATAGCATCATCATAGTCAGCATCATTGATATCGATACCATTAGATAAGGCAAGAGCTAAATGTATATGGTGTGGATTACCATGGTTACTTATGGCACGACTCCATCCGACAACAGCGCGACGTGCTGAACGATACAATTTACCTAAAAACGTAATGAAGTACTATTATTGATTGCAAGATAAAACATTTTCACTACATTCCTACACGATTCAATTTTAGAACATAATCAAATTGTTATTGCTATAAGATGTCTGATCATTTAATGACAATCTGAGCCATGAAATGTAAGATTCAGAGAAGATATTTCTAGAATTTCTGTCATAATAGTACTGCTACATGAATACGTGAATTAATTCATGGATTTCTCTAGTCGTATTAAAACGAAGAGGAGAGAACATTTTTTTGAATGACTACTGATAGGAAAAAGAAATACAGGGTAAAAAGCTCGAAAAGTTGCCGGCCGAAATACCGTTTCCATGTTTCGTTTATTGTTGGTAGTTTCCTGAGGGAACAGGTTCGTACTACTGAACCAAGAATGGACTCAATACGTATTTCTGAATTGTAGGAGAGTTTTAGAAAATTCAATTGAGCATAGCGTGTAGTATGATTTCGTCAATGGTGTTCTGGAGTCTTTTTAACATGAAGACTTATGTAATGAAAGCACTGGATATAGAGACCATTGGAAAATTATGGAAAAAAACTAAAAAGATTGCCGCCATTCGACTCAGCTTGATGAAATATCTCATACGAGATCGTTTTTCAGGTGACTCAAAGTCAAGTATTCGAAATCAGAACTCTTATTATATCTCTTGAAAGGAATAAGTTAGAAAGACGGTTATGGTATAGATCGAAGGAGAATGACTTTTTCAATCTATTGACAGAATAAAAAAATCGCAGACAAATTTTGAATAGACTGCAGAGTATTCTCTCCCAAATGTCTTTGAAGAATGTATTGGATTGGTCGGTGGTGACTCAATCCGATTAGAGTATGAACTGATGCAACTGAATCTTGTCTTTCAAGCGGTGAAAGTCGTACATTGCTATGAAAAAACTATTCGAAAGAACAGCCACTCATGTCATTTGGGAGGAGTCAGTGGAACCAAAACTTCCACTTAAACATTACAGTCACTCTTTTCTTCAAAATGAGATGTGATCCTTTTACTAATATATCAGCTATTACAGTGTTGAGTAGATTCGATTCTTTTGATCAAAAGCATGTAAGCACTTCTCTTACTTTCTTAGTACAGTATGTAGTGATGTTTTGATTTCTAAGGGATGAAATGTCGTTCGAAAATCATTTTTCTAGATTCTGTCAAACAAGATCATATGATGTAGAAAAGATTTACTCGAAAGTATTACTAAATATTTACGAAGGAATTCTTTAATTTCTCCTAGTCATTGTTACTTCTGTCTTTTTTTTCTTCGCTTGACTACAATACATCATTCGCACAGTTATAAATTCAATAGGAAAAAAAATACTTACCAAGAATACGTTCTGATGGATAGAATTCTTTTTTTCCACGTAATTTCATAAAATCAGGCCATTTGTTGCCAAGCCTGTCTCTAAATTCAACGATTTGATCGTCTGTCAATGGATGTTTTCCAGTTTTAGCAGCATCTACTTCTTGTGAAATAGCTCCAGCTAAAAATGTACATGTTTTTGATTTAATACCTTCTTTATCTACGTAAGCAAGATGAAGATTAGATAATGTTCCAAGGCAATCTTGCTCGCTAACTTCCATGACAACCTGATTGATATCTTCACGTGTTATAGGTCGATTCATTTTTGGTGGCTCTTCTTGAGAATCATATGCATAAGCAGTTTCATTTGGTGTTTTCGGTATTAAATCTTTATGCCATATGACAACATATTCATCACCTAAACGGAAAAAAATATGTACAATATATTTTGACCCGTTGTTTCCTCTCGAAATATTAACCATCAAGATCAGATCCAGATATTTCATTTGGATGTGGTCGTGAACCTTTCTGTGGAAAAACAACAACATCTTTCAGATGTCTTAATTTAGGATGATCCACAGCATCAAATACTCTTAAATCACCCGGATGATGACATGGATTTTTTGTTATTACAACTTTATTTGTTAATACTATACATGGTGGACGACGATCATGTCCATCATCTTCTTTTTCTTCTTCGGTTGCGTTTAATTTATTCTCCTTCATTGGTGTATATTGAACAAAAACTTGGCCATATTCCAAAACACCATATTCATCGACAATGCCAAACATATTTCTTGCCTCTGTATGTTTTATATGTATTCGAGTTCTATCAATTAATTCACGTATGATATTAAATGCACATGTTATAATTAATTTAATAAAAAATTGTTCTTCAACAATATTTATACGACGGGCTATTTTACGTAATTGAAAAACACGTAAAATCTTTTCTTGTAACAACTCAAAAGCAATCGATGGTATCAATAGACAACGAATTAAAAAAAAATGATCTTCATTTTGTAGACGAAGAAATGTTGTATGAGGTATATCACGACTTTCAAGTAAAACAATATCTTGTCGATTGAGATAAAGTGAACCTAAAGACAACAGAGTTAAAAATAAACTCGTGTAAATTTTTCTATTGTCTTATTTTATACAAATGTATTGCAATTATTTCGACTCAATAGATTTGAAAGAAATATTTCTCATAGATCACACATGAGACATTTAATTTCTTTTAGTTTGTTGAACATTCTGTATGTGATATTGATGGATAGTTTGTCTAGTTGGAACTACATGATTCACGTTGACCAAAAAACGATGAACCTCACTGGTTACACTTAATAAATAGTGAATTTCTAATCGTAAATTTCATTTTTCAGAAGGAGTTATATCTCTCATTCGAAATAGAATCTACGAGTATATACGATTGAGTCAAAGACTACAATTACACTTAAGAATACAAACACCCGCAAGAGCTCGAAGTACTTTCTCTAACTTTTGTCTACAGACAAACATCGAAAATCAGCGATAGTATGCATGTAAGAATTGAGAATCTTCGCAAGATTGCACGTACGTTTTTTGATAGTACTTAAAATAATTTCATCGATTACTTAAAACGTATAGAAGTATTTTTAATTGGTAGATAACATAGTCTGCAGCAGCATAACGAAGTATTCAGTTCGTTAACATAATGCTTTTAGTGCAATACTCTTCGACTGATGATCATGGGTCATGTATTTATTTCAAGGAGTTCTACATGTCTTTTGAAGTTGAAAAGAAATGATTCGTTCGGTAAGACTAGTGAATAACTGAAAAATTTCGAGTTAAATGGACTATTCTCATTCGTTCGAAAAAATAGTTAGGGCTCGATCAATAAAATTCTGGAGGACTGTGAAATCCGATAAATCTTACAGACGACGGGCTCAACCATAGAGTTTTAGGTGGTCTGCACTGATCGTTTCTCTACATGTTTCATTTACTTCTCCATATTCACGGACAAAATCAAACATCATTCGCTCTCGCTTTCGTTCAAGAATTTGAGATTCTGCTTGGATCATTCTGTTTTGAATTACTTACGTGGTGCTGATAATTTACATAGTTCAAGAATATCATGATCGGTAGTAAACTTATTCATTGAATCTCGAATTTGTAATTCATATTTTTGATTATCAAGTCTTGGATCGAGTGATAGTGTACCTTTGCAGCCGCCATAACGAATTTGTAGTACACTAAAGGCATAAGGTTTTTTTAAATGCTCTTTAATCTAGTGAAAAAACAATTATGAACAAACAAAAATATTATTTATGAAATTCATTTCTATACTTCGTCGCGAAGCCTTGTTGATATTGTTCCAACACCATCGGTAAACGCATAAGTGTTTGTTGGATCTTTTACATCACGAACATAAGTCACTTTATCGGCCGTAATCTGAATCATATTATAATAATAAATCTTGCTTTTAAATTTTCCTTAGAAGAAGAAAACTCAAGTTATTCGAATATTAGAACTATTTCTAGTAGTCTTCGAATACACTAGTCTTTTTAAGTTATATATTGAGATAAAGAATTTTGTGAAACCCGCATGCGTTAACCAGAGTAAAATAAGCATGGGAAACCCTTCTCTTTTTTTTTATCTCCTTCTAATCTCAACTGATTTGATCAAATCATAAATGTTCGACTGTATTAGAAGTGATCCGATTCTTGAAAGTAAAAGAATCATAATTTTTTTCCCCTAACTATTCGAGTACAAAAACACATGTGATTTCTGACTCTTTTCAACTCTATTCTTGGCTTCATTGTCTCTTTATAAAATACATTAGTCTAATGATCAGCTCATGATGAGAAAAGTTAATCGACATGTACGGTGGAAGTCGTCTGATCGAATGGAGAGCTTGTAAATTTTATCAAGATTTGGATATGCATCGATTTTTTTCAATCATCTGAAACACATTTTTCATTTCAGAAAATTTCATAGGATTGAAAATGTTTGATTTCTATTGTTGAATAAACTTCATTTCTCGTTTCGATAGATCTTCGTGAGAATTATAAACAGTTTATTGGTTATGAAATTCGACGTGACTATTACACACAGACTAGGTTACTCTACTGCAACTAGAATTCAAAATTTTAATTGAATATGTAACGTTCCCATCAGACAACTAGAACTTCTAAAATTTAGAAGAGGATTAATGCATAACTATGTGTATACTGTGAAGTTTTGTAACTTGATTGAACCGAACGATGAGTTACACTTGAAAAACGATTGGATACAATTTTCACATGGGAAATTGATCATGAAACTATCGATATATATATGATTTTTAAACGATTTGGAATTAGTTCGACAAATTTTTCGATGATTTCATAACTAATCTATTAGGGTAGAAGCAACTCCGTTTGATTTTCTCGGAGATACATTATACAGTCAGTTTCCAAGTTTATGTTGTATACTAAACAGTATTCCTTTTATACTACTTATATCATTTGGCTACAAAAGGGATGAAAATCTCTTTCTTTTCTATTCTAATTGCCTAATTCGACCTGTCATTTTTGAAAATGATAGCAGTTAACAATTGAAATATTTTAAGACAACCCTAGCGAAATTAAGAAAAACAAACTTGAAGTCTCTCACTGACGTTATATAAATTTGAGAAATAGATCCTTCCTGTGACAAGATAGCCAACTTTCTTAAAGCGTCTGCTTTCCAACTGTCACAGAATGATCAATGACAACGAGTCGAGTGCTCGAGTCTGACTTTAACTTTGCTATAAATCTTCTTAGCAAGAATAGTCGTATGGCAAACAATGATTTCCGAACTGTTTCTCAATATTGTTCTGGATATTCGTCGTTAGAACTTCGTAAAAGACTTCGATTGTTGACTTGTAATCATACTGGAAATCTTACAACCTTGCAGAACTTATTGAGCACTCCTGGTAAACTACTTCAAAATATACGCGATGGTTGTGTAGTATTTTCAGCTTTTATCTGAATAGTGATATTCGAAAAAAATCTTGAATCAAGAATAAATGAACATAGGCTCGTGTCAACATGAAAGATCGCCGTCAGGAGAAGATTATCAAATGTTCCATCGCTTTTGAGTTGAGATTATGAATATGCTAAGAAAAGTTTGAATCAATAGTCTATTTTCTTCAGAAGATGCTGTACTTTTACAGTCATAATTTCACAAGCACAAGATTTTGAATTTTGTCTTGAAACTTTGCAGAGAGCGATTTTTAATAAGAATAGTTTATGGTAGAAGTTTCAGAAACGTTTTTCTTGACGGTAAGACCCCATCCTATCTACTGGTTCATATGAATTATGTAAAATAAAATTGGAAATTTGTACAATAAATGATTCTAATTATAATCTATTTTTAAGCAGAGTTTCAAGTTTAACTTCGTAAGTAAGATTTTCTGGCATCCTTGAGGACGACCATAGAGTTAACGTAAACCAAAACCATAAAGTGTAGCATCTCGGAGGAAATAAGCTAGCGATCTGCATTCTTTGTACCTCGTCTAGGTATGCATGACACATGCAATCTCTATTCCATAGCGATGGAATATTTGACGTTCTACCTCTGTGAAAGTTAACTTAAAAGTTGAATTACGGTAACAGTTAGCGACAAATAGCTTTCTGTAATCAACAGAAAAAAACTTGAGACAATCTTTTGCTAGCACTACGTAGAACTTCAAAATCTATCATATTTCAAAAGAAAAATGAATGTAAAAGAGTGTTTCATTTCGATCTAGTTTTGACTTTAACGCATACTATCGATAGAGTGACTTCTTCTTTTGTTTCATTCAAGAATTCTAATAATGGAGTTTAAGAAGAAAATACGATTAAAATATCAAGGACTTTAGGCAAGAATAAGGGGGAATTCGACTTGAAGTTCGAATTTTTTTTCTTCAGATTACTGTTTCTCACATCAAACCATTCTGAATTCGCTAAGGTTAACAGTAACCCCATGATTGAATCAACCAAAGTTACGACATGATTCTTTCAATACGCTAGACTTAATCTATACCTTAAGATACTATAATACTATAATTTTTTTGTAAAAGACGAGTGACAGTAAGACTACCCTTTATCTCCCAATATTTTTCCAAAACAAAACTATATGAGGCGAGAATCAGCATTAAATTCTGAACAGAGCACGTTACTTCATTTTTTTGCGGTGTTTCTGCAAGAGAACCGCGGCAAAATGTCCTTTGGAATTTTTCCCAAAAGTAAACTACTTTTCATTATTTATAATTCGATGCTGATTCTCAGTTAATAGCTTTTTTTTCAAAAAATGACCATACGACTATTCCCTGTTTTTACAGAAAAGTCGGAATAGTTGCTCCATTCTTAAAATTTCGAAGGCCCTGGGACATTTATTATAATGGGAAGAATGATTATTATATTCGATTAAATTCAAAAAAACGTTTGAGTATTTTCTAACCTGTATAGTTGCATCGGAACTTGTAAAACACAGTGCTATGCGTGCGGCATGTTTAGCAACAACACGTTCTTTATCAAAATTTCCCATCCAAACATAAGCATCTTCATGTGAAAGATATCCCTTTTCTGTATCATGATAATAAAACCAAAATTGTTTACATTTAACTTGACTTTGAGAATGATGTAGATATTTATATGTTCGTTCAGGTGTCAATTGAAATCCTTTTGTTAAATAATGTAATATTTGACTTTTTAACGAACGATATTCTGTTGGAAAAAGTAACCGTTGAGCTTCATCACGTAGTTCGACAAGAGCAAAATTTAAAAAATCACCAAAACGTTTTTCACGTAGAACACGATTTAATTTACATAATTTCAATGGACGAATTTTAATTGTTGTCGGTGTTATAACAATCGATGGCACATATGCTGTTGATGATGCTTCTTCATTAAATTTCATCATATCAGTTTTTCTTTGTTTTGCTCGTTGATATTTTTTCTTATATTCATCTATACCTATTTTAATTTCTTGATCAAAATCAAGAAAAAAATATTCTGACGAACGACGATGCAAATATAAACATAAACGATAAAATCGATCATCGACATCCTGTAAATCTTTTTCATCCGCTTGAATTGTCGTATATTCAAATAATAGTTTTGAAAATTGATTTGCCATAAACAGTTGAATTTGTACACGAAAACTAATATTGCAAAGCATAGCCCATGAATAAGATTGAATAAAAGTTTCAAATTTTTTATTTTTCAATGCAGCAACTTGTTCTAATGATGCTTTTCTTGACGAAATCGTACCAAAACAAATATGTATACGATTCTTATCGAAAAAATCAAGAAAATTCCTAAAAAGTTCTCGTATAGTGTTTAACAATTCATCACGACTTGTTTGTATAAGATGATTTCTATCATCTGTCGTCGAAATTGTTTGTTTTAATTTTTTATTTCGGTCAAGACTTTCACCTATGCTTTGCTCATCTTTAAGTCTTATACGTATACGAATAGTCGAGAATAAAGGTAGGACTTTTGTATCATACTTTCCTTGTCGTTGAAATCTATCGAAGTCGTTGTCCTTATCTTGCTTAGGTTTTGGTTTTCGTTGTAATTCATGTACATTACCTTTCATATTTATAAATAAATCAAATCCATCATTATGTAAATAAAAAATAGCAGCTCGATCAATAATATCCAACGGTATTTTATATTTTTGTTGGGTGATTTGGACATTATCATTGTCATTTGATCGGTCGAATTTGACCGCGTGTATTTGAAAAGCTTCATCATAAAAACATACTCCCCAATCAGCTGTCTTACGTATCACATAATCCGTATGAAAATAAAAACGACTCATCGATGTTAATGCTCCATAGGATAGATCAACATATAGTGCCCTATCTAAACGTGATCTATTGGCTTTTTTTGGATCGGCATCTTTCGAAATTTTATTCTTGGTTATTGAATCGCTAAATTTAGGTAAACGTTTAAACATAAACCAGTATGGTGGATTTTCGTCATCGATTTTGTCTTGAGTATATAATTCCAAAAGACTGCATGACATCGATTTTTCTAATTGAATAGAATAAATATGTAAACCAAAACTCCATATATCATGAATAGGCTTTGATGAAATAATGTTTACATCGGATTGAACTTGCTTAAAACGTCTACATGCATTTTGATAACCTTTTTCTGCCGAATGATCTTTATCGATAATCAATGATATTTGAGAAAATGTTGCTCCAAAATCGATTAAAGGCGTTGATACACGTGGTACACGACGTTCATTCTAAATTTATTTTAATGATTCGAATTATCATTCTAGTTTGAGGCTAAGATCTCTCAATTGAAAATGCTTATTTTCGTCGCAGAATAAGATTTCGAAAATATTGCATTTTTTTACATGATTAGATAATACTCCACATGGTGCACTACAGCACTTTGGGATGGCTTATCGAACGAATTTTTTAGCTTTTCATAAGATTCAATACTTCTATTGAAGTTAGCAAAATTCGTTTCTATAAAATAATTAGTTCTTTTCCTTACGGTTAACGTTTTGAAAATCCTAATGAGATCTTAAGAACGATGATTTTGAACTCCTTTTGCAACTGATGATGTGATTACTCGACGGAATGAAGCTGAATTGTTGTCTCAATATTCGAAAAAGAATATCAGACGGTGACCTCTCTTTCTACTATCACTTTGCTCAGTTTAAAATTGATATTGTACGACTAGTCAGACATCTTCTTTAGATCGACGATACCCGTAATACTAGTCGCTTTCATTGATAACATACATCACAGAGTGTGGGTGCCGTTGATCGAAAGAAGCACCCTGGTGTACTTTCTTTTACTTTGCACATCCACATCTACCCCGAAGGTTGATACTATGTGTCATTAATCATTTTTCGATTTTCCGAATTCAAAACTAGCTATCAGTATTTTAGTCAATTTTTGTAAATGTGCAGTTCATTCGTATCATTTTGAAATAGAGAAAAATCTATTCAAATAAAATCCTTGTCCGATTGATTCATACAGAAGTTGCTCTCTGGTACGAGATACATTTTATGATAGATCACATTCAACTTTCTGATTCTTTCCAAATGACACGATGAAAATATAGACAAAAAATGAGTGCATCCGTTTTATGAAGTTTTAAGATCTCGTTTAAAAACATCACACCCGAAAAAGTTCTACTGTGTCCGACTTTGGTACGTACTCGTTCGGCTGGATCTTGTCGGTTTCGATGATAAGACTCCTAAAGAGAACAATTCACACATAGTTTTAAAAGATGAAAAAGAAAAATCTATTACCGGTAATCGCGCGATTCTTCCTGGTTGCGGATAAAGACTAGTCTGTTCGACATCTCTTATTTCAGGTTTTCCCAATCGCCGACCATCGAGACCACAGGCTCCTTTCAAATTTCTACCACGTCCAATATTACCAACTGGCTATAGTGCAAAGATTTTATGGATCTACATATTATTTATATTAAATACTGACTGTTGAATTTGTTGAACGATCTATTCGAGTTTCTAGAATGCTATCCAAAATAGAACAATCATCGACGCCACTGTCATCAGTATCCTTCTCGTCATCATCATAGATATAGGATACTTCAGGTTCACTTACAATCGTATTTCCTTCTTCAATATCATGACTTAATTCTTCAGCAAATGATTGATCATCTTTAGAATCTTCTATCAAATCATCATAAACTTCTAGATTTAATTGATCATCAAAACAATCCGATACTAAGATTTCTTCATTGACATCCTCCATCAATAAATATATATATATATATATCTTGAATAATAAAGTAAATTTCGGAGAATATAAGTGTATTCCTTGGTCACCTGAACTTATTTACGACCCTCGAATTTTTTCCTGGTATATATTCAACATCTGATAAAATCTCCAGTCCTCTTTCTTTGATTAAATATGTGTAAGTTTTTTATTTTACTTGTGTTAAATCTCAATCTCAATGGTCTCTTATTGTATCGATCACTATCTGCGCGATATAGATGTCCCTAGCATAAATAGTACGTTCCATTTACTATTTCAAATTTTGATGGATGAATCTTACAGAGCTGCTTGTTACTTGTACGAACACATACATATATGAAACGTAAACTCATACATGAATTGATGTATTTCTTCTTTTAATGACTTTTCTTCCTATCGATTCGTTGAGATATGTCATGGGTACGATCGTCCAAAAACAAATATCCATAGCAGCAACACAAGAGTTAATATATGAGATCATCATTTATACATGTTCGTACATTTATTGATTTTTCATCTCTGTCTATAAACTGATGTATTTCTGAATATGAGAGATTCAATATGTATAACAATTTTAACAGAAAGTTAACACGTTTTCTAAAGATTATGATAGTCTTTTGTTCTAACTTAATAATCCTATTACGAGATAAATTTCGAATAGAGATTTTTCATGTAGATAAACTGACGTTTGTCTAAGATACAGTGAAAATTTGAGTTCTATAAAACTTTACTTTTTCAAAATATTTAATAAATGAATTTTATTCATATTAAATAGAAGATATATGTCATAATCCTATTTTGTCGAAAAGTCAACTTCAAGATTTACTTGATTTCACCTTGGCAACGGTCACAAAACAACACAATTCATATTCTTATAGTTTCGATGACAGAAAAGTTTTATTTCAATCACTAAGTATCTTCGGATACGAAATAAAACAAAAATGCAACTAACTAATAACTGTGTATGACAAATAGACAATTGATAATTAACTGTAAAATTCTAGATCACTATCATCTTGGTTTTGATTTGATCTCGGTGTTGTTGATGCTGAACTCGATGATTTAATATATTTCTGTTGTACTTTCGATGATGATGACGTTTCATCATCATCATCATCATACATTAAACCACGTGTATGAACTTTATTAAGCCATGATGATGATTGTTTATTATCAGTTTTTGTAATTGTATGTTGTACAGGTTGTTTTCTACCCGATGATGTATCATCATCTGAACTTGATTGTTGTTTATCAACAAGTTTTTCAAGTATGTGTTTTAAAAGACTTTTAGCTTTATCATGTAAACCATTAGAATTATTTGCTAATAAGATAGGTGCAAATTTATTTGCTAATATTTGTGAATTCATAATATGTAATTTTAATAAACGTGTAAAATGATTTATTAATTTTGTCCATAGTGGACGATCTTGTTCGGGTATAAGATTTCTGATTATATCTTTATCTAAATCTTTTATATTCAATGATAATATGTCTTCAGTTAATAAACATTGATGTTTTGTTGTACGACGTATTGTTGATGGTAATTGATCAATTATAACCATTGACGTTGTTGCTGGATCAAGATCTCTCAATGAATTTTGTTGTTGGCCATTGGCTATGTCAAGTATAGTACGTTTTTGTGTTATGGTTGGTGGATCATGAGAATAAATTTTGCTTTTATCGATGATGCCACTCAACTCTTTTTCAATATAATCAAGTAGAAAATAAAGACCTGACAGTTGTAATTCCATTCGAAGTGAACCTGTTCGTTTCGAACGTGAGAATGTATTTGATGTTGCTTCAGATGATGATCGATCATCTTGTTGATGATCAATATTCATTGTCGAATAATTCGTTCGATCTAAACCAAGTTTCAATTGATCTTCATAACGTTTGTACAATAACGAATCCATATTATCTGTTTGATGAGCAGTTGGTACTAAAATTAAAATTAAATTTTCCACATCAGCTATTAAAACAAACGATTTTTTCATCTTAAACTTACTACTATGTCGAAGATTTGCATCATTGGATTGATGACGTGAATTATCAAAATCAACTTTAGTATTATTTACATGTGTATTTGTTTCTGGTGTGAGATTTTTTTGCCAGCTAGGATAACTTGATTCTAAATATTGTAGATAATCATTTTTTAAACGTATCAATTGTTCAGTATCAATACGTAGTTGATTTAAATTACGTTCAGCATGTGTTAGATCATTCAATAAATTTAAATTTCGTTGTTTAGCTCGTTGAGATTCTTCATTGAGCTGTGTAAAATACGATTGAACATGTTCAACTTGTTGTTGTTGTTTTAACCGTGAATCAATACTTGATAATGAACGTAATTTTTGTTCAAGTTGAATACGTGCTTCTTCATTTTTCAATATTTTAGAACGTACATTGGCTGTCTTATTACGATAATCAGCTAGTACTGCCGCCATCGATGGTGATGGGTTCATCTTAATGTTTCATTCACTAGCAACAAAAATAGCAACGACAAAAGTAAAAAGAATTTATACACGGCTACGAGATAAAGGTGAAACGCCTGGTCACATTCTTACCTTTCATTCTCTTTTCTTTTCTTTTTTTTCCTTTCTCATGTCTGTAAGGTTGTCATGGGCAACCGTTGTGATACTACAACATTCATAGTGGTTTAATTTGACAGAGAAATAAAAGAAAACAGACGAAGGCAGTTAATTCAAAAAGATTTGTGTGTATGAAAACTTCAAAAATAAGTAAACGATTAAGAGAAGAAACCAAAACATAAACATGCAGTTTACTTAGGTATGTATGCTAAAACTTAAATAGATCGGCAACACTTTATGTTGCTGCACGCTTGCATTTTTTTTGTTTACTATTCATAAAAGAGAATAGTGCAAAAATGTTTATTTATTTTTCTTTTAGAAATAAGTTTCGCTTTGTCTATATTGATTCATTTTTACACTTTTCAGGTGTTTGATTAAATACAAAACAAGATGGCAAAATTTTTCTCTCGTCTATTCAGTGGTGCATCATTTCGTAGTTCTAATACATCATTGTCCGATGCACAGACTCCAAGTAGAGTATCAAGTAATACTCGTACGACATCGTCGCTTGAAAATCTTTCATCATATCATGTTACAACAAAAGAACTCGAAAAAAATAAATTACACAAAGCAGCATGGGAAGGAAATCTTAAGAAAGTTCAAAATCTTGCACGACCTGGTCAAATCAATCTTAAAGATCAACAAATGCGTGTAAATGATTATTTAAAGTTGAATTCATTTTGTGATTTTTGTCTAATATTATATTCTTTTTTTTTTATAGACACCGTTACATTTAGCTGTTGTGAAAGGACACGTTGATATAGTCAGATATCTTGTTCAAGAAGATGCAAAGTTAGATATTACCGATAATGAAGAACGAACGCCATTGATTAAAGCTGTTCTTAGTGGTAATAAAAATATTCAAATCAACTATGAGATATGTAAAATTCTATTAGATGGCAATGCTGATAAATGTAAGATCGTTGAAAAATTCTATTTTTTTCTCGTTTTTCACACTACAGATGTTTTGCGTCAAACTTTTCTATAACCGTGCAAATGTATGTTTTAGGTTTTGAGTTTATACTAGGAAAAAAAAAGATTCATAAAATATACTTGCCCGTGTCCTTATCATAGAAGATCCCATGCAAACTGATTTCTATTTTGAATGTCTTCTCAATTAGGTTTTATTCTAACAGAAGTAAATTTTTTTTAATTATTTTTTTTATACGGCTTCAAGATATGAATTCTAAATATCTATTTATCGATCATTTTATATAGATTCTTTTTCTGTAATAGATGAATGCAAAGTAATGCGAAACATATCATCTACGTCTGACGTCGTTTGACTTTTTCAGTTGCATTATTCTTAAACGAATATCTCATTGGGACGAAGAATCAGTAAATTATAGTGTTCATTTCAAACTTTGTTGTATTATTTCAAGATTTTTGTGTTCATCGAGTACTGTTTCGATTTGCTAAAGTATATAACGGTTGCTATTGTTGAACTTTTTTCTCAGACTAGTCAAAATGAGTAATTGTGAAAATTTCGAAAGGTATCCTTTTCTTATGTGACCACTTGGCTGATTTTATGTAAATATGCCCACCATAAGAGCATTCAATTTCTCGTTCTCTCTCACTCTTGACAGTATGAAGTACGTGCATCTTCAACTTATTTCGAAGCCGCGAATATTTTCAACTCAATAAGTTTTAATATTTTCTTTTGTAGAAAACAGTATACACAAAGAGATGAACAATGTCAAAACAAGACTGAAAAAATTTCTCAGTAGACATTTCTCTGATAAGATTTTGCAGCATAGCAATACAATGTTGCTATGAAATCTTTTTTCTATCAAACATCTGAAAAGAAATCCAATCGCAAGTGGATTTCTTTTGACATGAGTTGAAATTTTCATCAGTTGCATAATGATTCAAATTTGCATAAAAAAAGGAATCGACACGAGTGTAACTTTCTCGTTTCATATGATTGATCCGTCATGACATTTCTATTGTAGAGAGAAAAATTCCATTGTGTTTGCGCAACTCTACACAAAAAAAAGCATACAAGTGTCTATTAAACAAGCATAGAGAACGAATAAAATATAAATTCATTACATATTTTAATAAAACATTGCACTGACTACAAACTGAAGAACTAGAATTCATTTCCTCTTGTTTTAATATGATCAAATAAGAAAACTGACTCTTGTTTAGCAGATGACATTCAATTTTTTCTCAAGTTTCTCTTCCACTACATTGAATCTTTCGAATAAAATTAATCTAGAGTATATTTTCTCAATCTAATTCAGTAGGAGTTTTACTAAAAACGAAAAAGAAAAAGGAATTTGTTCATATTCATTGGTAGATATAAATGCTGTTGATAAACATGGACGAAATGCATTACATTATGCCATTGATTTCAATAATGAACAGCTTGTTCGTTTATTTCTTTCGAATGAAAATTGTGATCCTAATTATAAAGATCGTGAACAAATGACACCATTACATTTAGCTATTAAACGTAATAATTCGAATATCATTCAATTACTTTTATCTAAAGAACATGATCAACAAGCTGATCCAAATATTGTTAATCGTTTTGGACAAACACCATTACATTTAGCAGCATCGGTTGGTTATTTTGATCTTGTACGAGTTTTACTTACATCGAATCTTAATGAACCATGTGATCCAACAATAATCGATTCAAATCAATTGACAGCCTATGAAATAGCTAAAAATAATCATCATGAGTATTGTGCCAAATTAATTGAAGAATATCAAGAGAAATGGTCAACACGACCACCAAAAAGATTGCAATCAACATCATTCAATGAAAGTTCATTATTGAAACCAATAAATTCAATATCAATGCATCCAAAGTCCAATCTTCAACGTGATAATGATCGAACAAGTGAAGATTCATCATCAGTATCAACAAATCAACCATTGAATATTGCATCAAGACGAACACAACGACCAAGTGATCAATGGTCTGATGATAATGCTCTATCAACAAATGAAACGAAACGTCGCACGAATGTTCTAGCTACTTTAATTAGTGTTAATTCATTAAATCCTTATGAAAATGAAACCAATGCAAACAATAATGAAAATTCTACATTGACTGGTCTTGTTAAGAATAATCCATTACGAATAGATTCGAAAAAAACAGCATCTACAGGTAAATTTATTGTATATAAATTTCGTATTATAAGACTCCTCGTGTAGTTGTATTGATATTGATGATAGCGGTAATGGTAATTCGACTAGAGTATAATGCTCACATAGTACAAACATCATACACTCTTCATCTGATGATACAAAACAACATAAGAATAGAAAAGTGATGATAATGCTCGCTCTTTCCCATAATGGTAAGATAGTATCTGTCCTTGATTGCATCGTCATATTAGGATTCACTTTTCAAATTCGAAGATCTTCATTCCATAGAAGCTCAATTTATGAATCTAATTTCGTCATGCTTCATTCTCGAGCGTTTTAATTATCGCGTCTATCTTTTTTTCTATTTCTAATTAGTTCAACAAAAACATATGCCACCTATGTTTGGTATTCAACCGGCCTTTGATCGTAAAGATAGTGATAACACATCAACAAGTACATCAAACGAGAAAGTATCGAAACCAGTACAACCCATCACACGAAAACAAGCGACAACATCGAATCCATATGCTAATATTGCACCTCAACCAGTGACAACATCGAATCCATATGCTAATATTGCACCTCAACCAGTGACAAGTACGAAATCTTGGTCGGATGATACCATCACAGCACCTGTTGTAAAAATGAAACAAACAGATCGACATAGTGATACATGGGATACATCTACATCGGACGATGATCATACCAATACAACGAAATCAAAACACGAAACAACTGTTCTACATAAGACACTTCCATTTCTACCATCGAAAGATGATATGACCGATTCTGATAGTGAAAATGCTTCAGCTGAAACAGAAATCGACAAGTTTGATTTAAGTAAACCATCGAAAGAAAAACCTATTCAAAATTTAGTTAATACCAAAATTGGAAATGTTCATCGAGTTCCTGGAACATCGGGAGTTCAATCACCTGTAAGTGAGGATTCTTCATGGACTACAACATCAATACCAAATAATAATGAACCAACAAAAGGCATAGCAAATTTAGTACAACAGCATAAAACTAGTGAATCCACATGGGACGACTCTCCTAGAGCAAGTGCCAGTTTGAAAAACAACGCAAAAGGTATTGAAAATCTAGTGCAAAAACCTAAATCCAACGAGTCAACATGGGATGATTCTCATAGAGCAAGCGCCAGTTTGAAAAACACCAAAGGTTTTGAGAATCTAGTGCAAAAACCTAAATCCAACGAGTCAACATGGGATGATTCTCCTAGAGCAAGTGCCAGTTTGAAAAACAACGCGAAAGGTATTGAGAATCTAGTACAAAAACCGAAATCCGATGAATCAACATGGGATGAATCTCATGTAGCAAGTGTCAGTTTGAAAAACAACCCAAAAGGTATTGAAAATCTAGCGCAAAAACCTAAATCCAACGAGTCAGCATGGGATGATTCTCATGTCAAAAGTACACATTCGAATGATGCAAAAGTGCAACCGAAAGGCGTTGAAAATCTTGTAGAAATTATGGATAAAATTATTCAAACCAAACGAAAACAGTAAGTCGAATAAATAGATTAAAGATTTTTCTTAGTTTTTGTTGTTTTTCTGAAGGCCACCAACATCAAATATCATTGGTCAACTTATTACGACGTCAATGATTGAACGTACTGATTCATCGGCTTCGGAAAATACATTACAAGAAGTCGACGATTATGAACGTAGGCTATACCATTTAGATTTTCTCCTCTTGTCTATATGAAAATTCTTATATTTGAACGAAAAACAATGAGAAACCATGATGTTCTTTTTGCTCGTATTGAAATTTGTTTTTCTATATTAGAAAGTTGGAAAAAGAAAAGTGAAGAATGGTCCACAAGATCTTCGAAAGAACCTATTAATAAAAAATTACAACAATCATCAGTACCTTATGATGTTGGTAATCTACAAAGGTCCATGTCATCAACGAGATCATCGATAAATGATGTACGAGTAGATTGATTCATGGCAAGAAGAATACTGTTTTCATGTTTTATATTTTTTTAGATTCAATTTAATGAATTAAAAGAAAATATTAAAAGGCTCGAACGTAATCAAGAAGATACACAAGAATTGAAACGACAATTACGAGACATGGAAAATAAGAAGAATGAATTCGAAAAATTATATAACGAAAATAATCAAAAAATACGTCAAATCGAAAATAAATTAGAACAAGAAAAAACGGAAAAAGAACGTTTAGAATTGACAACGAAAAATTTAAATGTGGAATTACAAAATATTAAACAAAAACTTCAAAGATTAGAAGATGAAAAAGATTCATTAAATCAACGTTGTAATAAATTGAAGGAAGAACGTGATAATCATGGTAAATTATATAAAATAGACTGACTAGCATATCACTTCTTAGAAAACTTCGAATCATGCTAGTACTGCTCAGTGCGTAAAGATAACTCCTTACTAAATGCGATCACTATCAAGTAGTCTAAGACTATTTCGGTATCTAGTTTCACCATTCTAATCTATTGAGACTTTCACATATAGAGTCTTACTGTCAACGGAGTACTACTGCACTGGTCATAAACTTGCCGTACCCGTATCCCCCATAATGCGTTTGTTTCACCTTAAACATAGCATAACCGTAATCGAAATTCAGAATATCAATTCACTGTTTTATTCAGTTTGATAGAATAAGAATGAAATACTAATATAGGTATGACAATCAAAAACAATGATGAAGAAATACTAGAGGATCTTGTATATCAGAACCTGATGATTGTCATCGAGTCTCTAACGTACTTCACTTTCACTAAATATAATTTTACTGGTTGCTGAACTACTTGAGATATGTAATGAAGTTATAGGTAAACGAGATCCTTGTTTATAAAAACAGCTGAATAAGTTTGCTACCATTTTAACATTTCAATGCCTTGTGAACGCACGAATGTTTTATTGACGCAATCTTTTATTTCATAAAACCGATCAGAATCTTCATCATCTGATGCGTCATCACTTTCCTCACTGAATGATCTCAGTATATCGTTTGTAATAGATAGAATGTTGCACAAGTAAAATATTTCGTATGCATCCCTTTGGCATAGCAACCGATCCACGCACTGTTCATCATGGATAGCAGTGGTGTGACAACTATAAGACACCGTCTCATTTACCAATTTTAGTCGTAGCATGAGACTTGATGATAGATGTTTTCAATGAAGATCTATGTAATACTGTGAAATAAATTTCTATTTAGATGCCAAATTACGTACGCTACAAACGACAAGTTTACAAACATCTATAAAAGGTTCATATAATGAAGATGATATTGATAAGATAAAATGTCGACATCGTGAAGAATTAAAATTATTATCAGCTGAAAATGATGATTTACATAATCGTACGAAACAATTAGAATCAGATTTAGAATTACATAAAGAATCTCTTGATGTAACTGTACGTTATAAAATAGATCTAGAAAAAGCTGTAGAAGAGAAAACATTTTATCAACGTGAATTAGACCGTTTAAAACATGAAAAAGATTCTATTGAACAAGAAAAACATGAATATAAAATAAAATACGATGGTCTTCAAGATGAAATACGTGTTATACTTTTCGATCGTTCTAAACTCGAACAAAAATTAACAAGTGAACTACAAGAACACATGCAAGAAAAACAACGAACAACAGATGATAGACAAAAATATCGTACAGAAATTGAACAATTAAATATGAAATTAGCTGATGCTGAAGCACGTCTAGTTGTTTTACAAACACAAAATGAAGCACTATTAGCATCGAAAGATAGAGATATAAAAAATGAATTTGAATCACTTTCACAACGTCTTACACAAATCGAATCAAATAAAGTTGATGCTGAGCAACGTTATCATAATCACCATAATGAAATAGCCAATAGACAACAACAAGCTTCAAATCCTTCACCCGTTGTTCGTTCATCAAAGAGCTATGTACAACCTCAAGATTCACGGTAAGACTTCTTCTAGAACAAAAAGAAAGAAACAAACAAATGATGAAGTCGATCGACGATGACATTCATCTCTTTCGAATTTCGTTACGAACCTTGTGAGCAAGTCGAGTGGCATAGTGTAAGAGTTGTTCAATATGATTCAGACACTTTTCATTGAGTACAAACTCAAATTGCTTGATACTCTCTGATTTTCGATAAGAAAACGTATCATTTCTACGTATGAGATCGTTTGAACTCATGTATAGACGATGTGGTTTCTAATGTAGTGTTGCTAATGATTTCGAAGGAAAACTTTTGACGGATACTAATGATCATAGTAGTGATTCATAGATGAATTCCAACTTCTTGAACATAATTTGCAATAGATTGACTATTCAATTTGTTTGCTTCACCGAACGGTATCATTGTCATACAAAAAATTATTTTATATATTTTCAATAGTTCGTCACCATGTAAAACCTGTAATGTACTTCAACGAAGTTATGAACAAGAACATGAACATCGTATACAAACAGAAAAAGATAATGATCGTTTACGTACTAGTTTATCGCATGAAAAACCACATGAATATTTAAATAAAACATTTCCATTACAACAAAATACGGAAAATTATTTAATAGAAAATTCACGAAAAATTCGTTCAGATACAGAACGCGTTAAATCTGAACTTGAACGTTTAAGACAAGATTTCGATCAATTAGTTTCTAATTATGAACCAACATATGGTAGTCAACAACAAATACAATTACATACACAAATTGATACGTTTCGTCAATTCTATGAAAATGAATTTCGTCAACGACAATATCTCATGGCAAAATTATCACCTAGATATAAGACAAATTTAACACAGAATTATCATCAATCATCATCACCACATATTAATCATAATCATTCATTTAACGATACATGTACAACATGTGCAAATAGTCGTTTACTTCGTGAACGACTTGATTCAGCTATTGATACAAGTTTAGCTGATCATCGTTTACACAATTTAAAACAAATACCATCCATACCACGACAAGCGTCATCCTTATTAACTCTAAATACACTTAACAGCGGTGCTATGTCATCTATTGAAATGTTACGCGAACGCTACTATGTTTAATTTTCTAAAATGAACAACAGTGAAATTTTGTTTTGTTTTTTGTTCCTTCTTACATGTATCGCAGTGATAGCGTCTGTTCTTGTGTTTTAATATATGAAGGTGCTTTTATTTGTTTTCATTCTCTCATTCATCAAAATAAAAACAATTTATATATATATATATACATATACATATACATACATACACTCTTGCATATTCTTTTAGATCTAGTGATGGACGGTGCTGGTAGTATTACATTTTGGGGTTACAGTCCTAGTCTTTGTCTAACGAATTATATTGATAAACAATCAGAAGAGCTACCTATTCGCATGCTACTAATTGGTAATGGTGACATTCGTCATATATTTCATACATTGGCATTAACAAAATCACCCATACATATATATGTGCTTGAATCACAATTAGAAATTTATGCACGTCATTTACTTTTTCTTCAATTATTATTTACGTCCATCAATCAAATAGGTTTACAAGAAAAATGTGAACATTATCTTGAACTCTTTGCTAATCTACACATAAATACACATACGGAACAATATTTAAAAGAAGCTGCCACTCAACTTATTCAGCATATAACAAATATAAATGGTGTTTTTCAATTGGCATCGAATTTAACTATTGATACAACATTACTAAAATATAAAGAAAAAGATTTTCTTGAAGGCATATTTCAATTTTGGCGAGCATCATCCACGAAACAACAGTTTCCAGCCGAATTAGCATGGGATGGTCGTGTTCGACAATATTTAGGTACGCATGTGCAATCTAACGAAAAGCTTCAAATGCTTTCATGAATGGAGGTGAAGATTTTAAAAAATCAAAGAGAAGGGAGTCATCTCGAAGATGAATTACAACGACATCTTGTGATTTCTTTACAAAAATGACAGTTTCAAAAATCCTATATCTCAACACAGGAAATTCTAGGATAGTCTCAATGTGCGGGATGAACTTATTTTATCGAATATTTTGTTCATGCGAAGTGGAAATGCGAGCGTTAAGTCTAAGCCATTCTTTTTTACTCGGTAGTACACGTCAAAATGAATATCATCTAGATGGAAAAAGCAAGGGGGCATCAAAAAAAAGCTTTTGAACTTTTGAAGGCGGTGGACATTTAAAATTAGTTCTCCAGAACCTTCTTCTTACTAAGAGCAAAACAATCTGACTTTTGTTGAGCTGAACAGTCCAAGAAACGTCGAACACTTGAGTTACAAAGTTGACGTATGTTCTCAAAACTAGAACGAATTTTCAGAGATTTAGAAGGCTCTGCCAATACCATAACTATGAACTTTGAGTATTCACAGTAGAGCATTTTTCTTCTTAACATGAAACTCAGAGTCATCATTTTTGATCGACACAAAATATTTTATTGAGATTTCCCTGTAATGTCATGATTTGCTTTGAATTTCATAGGAGCACGTTACGATAGTCGTCGAAATGCTTTTGATTGGGATTTACATATGAAATTATCGGAACGAGGCTTTAAACGTATGTCTACGCATGAATATGGTGATTGGCGTGAAACTGGTCTTGCTTTTCGTTTAACACGTCAAGATTATACGCAACCAAATCGAACACTTGCTTCTGCATTTGTTTTTCAAGCATCGGATGGTTCAAAACAAGCTCGTCGTGGTTATTGGGGTGATATCATAACTGGACCATTTGTTTCTCATGGTCTCGTACCTATTGATAATGATGATCCACAAATGCAAGCAAAAGCTAATGATAAGTTTGTTAAAACAGCTACTGATGTATCCGAGTATAATATTCTGAAATTATTGAGTCATCTTCAAGAGCAAATTCATCAAATGAAAATAGTACTATTACCATTGAATAGTATATCTGATTTATGCGCAGCTAATATAGAACGATATCGTCATCTTCAATTTGATTTAATCTATGTCGGTTGTGGTTTAACACATTATCTGAATGAACAAGGAGAGAAATTTTCATCCTCAATCATGTCAACCGATTCGAAATTAATATTAGAATTACCAACATTTCTTCTTGATCTTAAAAAAGAACAACTCGAACAATTAGAAAAACGGTATGATGAATTGGCGAAAACTATTGGCTGTGTATTAGAGGATAATGAAGAACTGAAAATGAATAATTTTAAAATTTATAAATGTACTCGTTCATAACTATTCAATAAAATTTATAGTTAAACGTTGATTTTAAAGCGACTCTTTGTTTTTCATAGTTTTCGTTCTTGTTAGAGTTTATTCTTTAAAAATAATCTGCACAGGATTATTAAACAAAAGAGATTTATTTTGTTCGAGTAAGATGTTTGTTTACCATAAATTCCAATGAAAATTTGAGTATTGATTGCAATGTTCTATGAGAGACGGGGGGTACAAAACTTCTGCACTAAACGATTCAATATTCTTTTGAGATTTATTTCACAAAAATAATATATACCGATCAAAGATCAAGGAAAAACAGATCAGTTAAGTTCAGCAATGCATATCTCCAAAACATTGATCAGCTTTCTAATGGGAATGAACTGACATTAGCTACCACAAAACTACTACTTTGGCAAATACTTTTAAAAATTATTGTGCCACGTCCTTCTTTTTCCGATCGATTCTGACTTCCGGGCGTGTGTGAGTATATGATACAAATTACCCACGTTCATACCATGTATTTCATCTTTTTACCAAGTACAGATGCATTTAAACCAATATCATCTGATGGCATTCAGTTGTTAGAATTAGTTAAATGTGCTTGCTTGCACTCCAGCAGATCCATTTATCTGAAGTGAGTTTCAACATTTTTGAACACAAAAGAGCAGTTTTCTTCTCGACTAATAGAAAAATAATTGTGATTTCATTACTTTTTATTTTTTTTCTAACAGATGGAATTTGTATCTGTAAATAGAACCCTGGTTGTAATCCTTACCGGTGATTGGGAAATCCTAGATGCGGAATGTAAGTGTGAGTAAGGTTGTTTAAGTTTATACATACATTAACACTCACATCGCAACAACCGACATCCACAATGTTAAAACCTACACCCACCATTTTCTTCGAAAATGTATGTCTTTCACAAAAAAAGAATGATTGGATTTTACTATCCATTCGAGTTATACGAAATTACTAAAGTCTAGTAGAATGCATGCTGAAAAATGATATTTACCTAGGCCGAGACGAACGGAGGAAGATATCGTTCGAAACTTGAGAAGAGTAAGCACGCGTTCGTTACCATTTGTTCGTTCAGAATGGATCCGTGATGTTCTCACCATTCTATTAGATGTCATCACTGTAATGAACTAATACATGATGACAATCTGTGTGTATATACAGTTGTACGTGACTAATTAAGTTCAGTTCTCAAAACATTCACACAACAAATTTTTCACTTCTGATTCTGTTTCTAGGTGGTCATCTTATTTCAATATTTTAAAAATGTTTTGGATAAATAATTAACTTTTATCCGTCGGAGGTAATGATCTTTATTTTAGGAATCTTCGTTTTAGATTCATGAGTTGCGAATTCAAGTCAACGATTAATGAGACTGTTTTTATTCTCAACGTTTTCTATTTTTGTTTATTCCAAAATGTTGTACTTTTTAAAACAATTTTGCGTGAAATTTAATTTTGACTTTTTAAATTAGGCATACCCCCCCCCCCCTGTGTATTTTATTTCTTTCTTTAATGTAAAACGTGAACTATTTTTCATTCTTAAATATTCACGATTAATAAAAATCAAAGATATATGTTTCAAGTTGAATTATCGACTTGACCAATCAAAATTGACGTTGAAAGGCGTGTCGCATGCAGTAGAAGGGCATGAAAAATATGTGTAGGACTGATAAAAAATGCGTTCGAAACGCAACGAACATTTGCAACACTAATTAATCATCATGCGTTCGTTGTGCACGTGGTACATGCATTTCATTTCCTCTCGACTAGATTTGGGTTTTCAATGCATAAAAATGCTTCTATTTTATTTTAGTCGAGCATGCACATGATACACTGAATTTTGATTTACTTTGTGCTCAACCATTACGTATTATGTGGTCTGAAGCATGTCCATCTTCAGCTAATTCAGACGTTAGCAATGTGTTTATTAAAAATTTGGATACAAGTATTGATGACAAATCACTATACAAGGCATTTTCGGCATTTGGTGATATATTATCTTGCAAAGTAAAAGAAATTCATTTTTGAAATAAAATAATTCGTCAGTATTGTTTTTTCGTAATTGTCTTCATAGATCATGATAGATAAAAGTGATCTATCAAAACGGTTTGGCTTTGTTTGTTTCAGTGCGCCGAATGAAGCAATGAAAGCTGTTACAGAAATGAACGGTAACGTAATTGGTTCGCAGACACTCCATGTTGTATTAGCAGAAAGACAAGAAGATGGCTGTGCACATTCAATAAATCAATCTATGTCAAGTATCTTAGCATCAAATGTACCATCGCAGCTGCCGTTAACATCTCCAAATGCTATAATCAGCACTGCATCTAATATAAGAGCACCAATGGATTCATCGATACTACCTAACTTCTTTACGCCTATGGTAAGGCCAGAGCATCATACAATGGAACCACATTGGTTATCCACTGATCCTGTCAGTGACACAATACCAGAAACAAACGCACAAGCACAACAGGCAAAAGCTTATTCACGTAGTAGAAGAAATATGCCACGAAGGGTATGAATTAGAAAAATATTTAGCAAAATAAAATCATTTTTCTTTTTTATTATTTTAGAATCCAGATGGGTTTCCGAATTCAAATGTAGTTTCTAGAAAAGAACCAATAACACTAACAACACTTAATAATGTTACACCAAAAGAAAGAAAACAAATGTTAGGTGAACGTTTGTTTCCCTTGATTAAACAAATGCAACCAGTACTGGCTGGCAAACTAACTGGTATGCTTCTCGAAATCGATAATACTGAACTTCTTGATATTATTGAATCACCTGAAAAACTGAAATCGAAGGTTTTATCTTTGTTTGTTTTATTTGTGATTAACGCTTTCAATACATTTTCTTAACACTTAAAGGTTGAAGAAGCTATTGCCATACTTTCAGCTCATCGCTCTAGAAAATTTGGTGTAGCTAAACAAGCAGCTACTACTTCAACTGGCACATGAAAACAAAATCGAATGTTCTCGTTTCGAAAAAAAACAGTAAACGCATACTTCACACATAGCTTATACTGCGTATCTTATTTCCTTTTCTTCTTTTTGTGAAATAAAACCCGAAAACACTGTTGAAGTGTATAGGATAAAACTTTTCACATCCCAACGCCCTTTCTCCACATAGATCATGGTAGAGAACTTCACTTAGTAATTACTTATCTAATCTAGTGGCGAATTAATGCACCAATTAATTTAATGATTATTTAATTAACAAGTCTGTATTGCATATTTCTTTAGTGAACCATCAATGACCCGTCACAGACCATGACAGAAGGATCCAGAGTTCTGTTAAATATCACTCACAACTCACATATAATATGAACGTAAATAGAGTAATTTCCTTTTAAAATTCTATACGCTAAAATAAGGAATGATGAATAAATATGCTTCAAAATGCATAAAAAGACGAGTTTTTAGAGAATTAGCGACAGCAGGAGCACCGTGCTTCACATTTTAATCCCGAAGCGAATGTGCGTATGCGGTATAACTGTAGGGTTTTGAATCTCGTAGCCAAACTCGAAATCACACCGATACCTGCACCAAAAGCATTTATAAATGAACGAAAACGCCAATCTGCTCAAATATTGTGGTTCCTTCACCTCTGAGACCTACTGTAGGCTTAGCCCACCCCATCCCTGGCGCCGCCACTAAGGTAAAAACACATCATGTTTTCGTTTTATCTTATCTTTTTGATAGTGCAATTTTGTGATAAGCGGACTTCTGAGAGACTGATTCGGAAGAAACTTTTGAATTTAGCTATTCGGATAGATTTATCATTAATAGACAAATTAGTCAATATGGGCGACCTTACTGAAAAGCCATATAAACAGCATGCTGCTGCTTATTGTGAAAAAATTACAACAGTGAAAGCGTATGGGTGTGGTTATCATTCAGAAGATCTCTCATAAGTACTCCCCACACAGGAACGCGCAAGCAGTAGTCCGACCCGAAAAATTTCGGATTTTCTTCCGATGATATCCGGCCAGCTTCTGTCGGAAAGAACAGCAATTGGCTGGAATTCGTAGGGAAAAAAGTACGAATATTTTCAGGCCGGAATGTCGCTTCCATGCTCCAATGATTTGCAAAGTTTTGCTGCTGGAACAGGCCAGTGCTTCTCGACATGGGTCCACTATAAACAATCAGTCCAGTACTCGATTTTTCTTCTTCGTTAGATTTGGAATTTATTCAATTCTTCCGCAGCGTTGCATAATTTTGGGTTTGAGCATGCCATGGAATTTACGTATCGAGATTTATCAGATGCTCCTGGAGACTTTATTGTCGCCTCAATCAATGCCGTCGAAGAAGCAGGCGGAAGAGGCGGCCCTTGACTAGTTTTGCATAATTGATCTCTCAAACACCGAAAAAAATACGCCCCGTTACGGCGTTGTATTATTTCGTTTTAACATGGTCAGTAATACGGCTGTATGTTCTATAGAATACGATAGTATGACACTATCTTTACGAGGGTTTTATGGCGTATATACGGTGTTCGTGTATGGCTGTAAACAGGCCATGTTAAAACACCATAATACGGCTTAAAACGGTCGTTTCACCGTGGAATACGATGTAAAAACGACCGTTTACGATACTGCTACGGCTGTTTACGGTGGTCCGTTTTGATCAACTCGGGTCATGACAGTTGAAACGATCCCACTAGCCACGGTTGTACGCTGACCTCTCTGGACAGTATGATAATACAATTGTTTGTAGTAACTCAAGTTCATTAGTATATAATGTCCCAATCCAGGATAGTACAAAGCGTGAGCTTTTGCCACTAAGACTCCTTCATTTTGTCCAATATTTTTAATTTGTGTAACTCTTTCATAAAGACTTCCACGTTTTGAATCTTTATTTAAATGGTCTCGGTACTGTTGCCGAAATGTTGGCATTGAAATATATTCATCACAATGACGTGTTTCATCAAGAAGTGATACAAATGCTATTGCATCAAAGCTGCTATTAATACTACTCTCGCTTTTCCTATTAGTTAGCAAAGTCCAATAAAGATTATAACATGTTTCTTTATCCATAAAGCAACAAGTTTCGTTGGAATAGTTTCAGTGATTTGTATTACTTCAGAACTAGACTAGAATGAAGTAAAGCCATTCCAATGAAATTCACATAACATATGGCAAAAGTGGACGTGGTTTCGATTTTTGATGACCGATACCAGTACAGGTCAGAAAAGATCATACCGATACCGGTGTTTTTCCACACCGCTCATTTATTCTATACGACTGAATTCGTTTATACAGGTATATACTACTTCTAATGGCACAAGGTTGCTACCACGATGCCAGTAACTGAAGGTTAGACTACCGATAAAACCAGTGATCTTCACTGGACGTGGGTGCTAGTGTGGATCTTCATTTTCTATTCTATGAACCATACTCACAACCTTACAACCAGCTGGCATACGAAAACTAAATTTATGCTATTCGCCGCATGAAATGCTCGTCAAATAGCTGCTCGATCTAAATCCAGAAAAAGGAACTATGCAATTCAATTTCTTTTTGTTCTATGACCCCAGAAAATTATCCTACAAAGTAATAGAGAAACAAAATCAAATTATTCAATTCATTTTAATATGATATTCGACAAGCCACAAAGTAGTTTTCAGAATAAGTGGACGAAGTAGAAGCATAACGATTAGAAAAAAGAGGGTGTGGGTGTGGGTGTGGGTG